>APFE030101030.1:29089-50450 GCA_000404065.3 Pinus taeda
AATCAGTTGACCTTGTTCCTTTAGGCAGTGAAGTAACACTTTTAGGGACTTAGGAGCCCTCAGTTTATGGACATTTATGATTGGGGTTGAAGTGCCCAAAAATGTCTATAACACACATGCAACACAACACAACCCTGCAACAAAGGAAAAGGGGCCCAACAAGAAGGGCGGACAATTAGCCCAACCCTTGACCCCGTGGCCCATATGTCCACATTTTTCGGCCCTAAGGTGTTAGAGGGTGAATTAATGGTCCAACAAATTTAAGCTGTGGAGGGCGAATTTTTTGCTCAATTAGCGATTTTCAAGGAAAAATTGTAGGATCGTTAGCTATAAGGGCAAAATTGTAAGATGGTTAACAGTGAAGTTCATGGATGAGCTTGGAGTTCATAACCTTTTGTAGTTTTTCACCAATTTGAGCTCATAAAGAGGCTACCAAGGGGTTTTTGGATGTTATGAATCCATTGGTGACCTTTGCTTTATGTTTTAAGAACATTTAGATGGCCTTTTTTCAGGTTGGAGGCTAATGGATGTATGGATCAAACAAGGATTGGTAGCATTTTTTGAGGGTGTTGAGCATGAAGAAGACCTTGTAGGGGTTTCTTCACCTTTGGAATTCATTTGTAGCAGCTAATACTTGCAAGGTTCATCTCTTGGACATTTTTCTCTGTATTTCAGTATGAGGTAAGCTTGGATTATGTCCTTCTTTTTGCATGTATGCTCTTTTTCTAATGAGGTTTAGGGTCTTTGTAGAAGACTCCTTGTATTGTTGTAGTTTACAAGGTGATTGCAGGTTGTCATGTTGTTTTTATGTGAGAGTTCTTTGAAGGAAAATAGCCACATGGTCATCAACATACTTTATGTACTTCAATTTTACACTAAAATATGAGTGGTCTAGTCATGTTGACAGACCTAGAGATGTAGCCTAGGAGGGGTGAACTCCGTCATAAAACCTTGTGTTTCTCTTCTCTATTCTTACATGAATTATATGTGTTATGTTCATTATGATTAACTTTCACATGAGAACTAATTCATGCCTGAAGGGACACTAAACCAACATGTTGCTTATGAAGACCCATTTTCATGCTTGTAAAGTGTCAAAATGGTCCTAATAGTTTTTGTTTCATTTGATTTTCGAAAGAGATGCAGAAATCACCTATTCCACTTTCAGATCAGTTTGGTATCAAAGCACAAGTTGACCAAGTTACAAGATGGGCAGCAAAAAGAGTATCCAAGAGCTTGAAGAGTGAAATTTGGTTCTTCAGATGGAGAATATAGAGTTGAGAAGGATGTTGGAGATAGCTAAAGAGGGGAAGCGGCATGTGCACTTTGTGTTGCAGAAAGTGCTTGATGAGACAGTTCCAAAAGGTTTTATTCTTGTGCCAGCAAAATAGACATCTAAGATGAAGCCAGTATGTGTTTATGGTTCAAATAGTGGTTTTAGGCCATATGTAGAAGATGCATGTGACTTTTACAAGCATCTCCAAGAAGAACACCCTATGGCAGTGGACAAGAGTGGATGGTTAGATTCATCTACAAGTTGGTCGTCATTGTCATCATCAAAAGAAAAAAGGATGCATGACAAGTTTAAATAGGTAATCAATATCTCAATTACTACTCCTTCCTTTCATTTGCATAATAACTTGTTTGCAGCATTTGAGCAGCATACAAAGGGTATAGGTATGTGGTTGCCTTTTAAGATGGGATGTGAAGGCGGAGGTCTTGGAAAAAATGGTCGAGGCATCACAAATCCGATTATGGTTGAGGAAAGACCAAAGTACCAAGGATTGGGATATAGCCGAAGGGAGTTTGGAGAATACTCCAAAATGCTTGAGGTACATCAAACATTTGAGCATGAGATGTCACCACCTTGTGACAACCATCAAATTTGCAACTCTAAATATATGTATAACTCTAAAGGGTGTTTTCCAATGCATGGAAATTTTGAATACTTGTGGAATCAGTACCCTTGTACATTTTGTTATGCTTCTAACCATTGTGTAGCTATGTGTGAGCAACACATAGTTATGGTTAAAAGGATGAATGAAATTCTAGGCATCAAACATAAAAAAATTATTTTGCATGAGGGAGATTCTATGTCTGCAAACAAGAAGAATTTTTTCTACACTTATTGCAAAGTGCATGACATGGCACTGAACGATGTTGGAAGTTGCATCCAGAGATTTGTTCAAGGAAAGGTAAGGAAATTATGTTGCAAAATGAAAAAGTTGGAAAAGGGGATTCTCCACAATCCTAAGTGACCTTCAAAACAAGATGGTGCGAAAAGAGAACCCAAAAACCTAGGAGAGGCAATATTTGGGTAGACTTGTTTTAAAGATGTTTGCAAAAATGTTTGTAAATACTTGTTGTCATTACCTATTTAGGTACTTTTGTAAAGTGAACATCATTGTCACTATGTTCAACGAGTAGATGTTTTCATTGATGTATGTATTGACCTTTTATAAGTTCACATGTTCAATGACTTTTTAGTGAATGTAGAAAGTTTGTTTACAAATTGTCACATGTTCACTGATACAAGTATTCAAGATGAAACTTGTGTGAATCAAGTCATTGTTTTCAAGATTCTATAAGATGATTGTGCTTGTAGACAAGGTTGATATTGTCAACTGAAAATTTTTCAATTCAGATTGAGTTTTTGGGTATTTTTGAGTTGCAGACTCTTTATATGAACTAGGAAAGTAAACTTTTGGAGTCCAAAAGTTCCTAGTGGGGAGGTGTGATCAAGCGATCAAATTTAAGCTCGAAAATGAAAGTGCCCAAAACTTATTGCAATTTGTGCCAAATCGAAGTGTTTGTCATTTTGAATCCAATGACATTTGTTTCACCTAAATCTAACACCGGGAGATCAAGTTATAGCTCACTTAACGTTTTCCCAAACATGAAAAAAATGGAAAAATTTGGGTTTTGACAATGTTTTTTGGGCTTTTGAGGACTAGTAATAGGTTGCCACTTGGCCTCTCTCCATTGGTTAAAAATTTGCAAGTTTTCCATTGGTTTATGGTGTGTATTGGGTGGGCCAATGGCAGGGAGCCACATGCGCTAATGGGAGGCATCCACGTGGCCTCCCCAGACAGGTAAAAATTTTATACGGGTCAAAAAACCATCCCACGGGAGCCAAACTCGTGACCTCCCATTGAAGAACAATAGGCTCTCACCAATACGCCACAAGTATTACTTGTTAAACTATAGGCGAAATATCTCATTTAAATGTTGCATAATGCACATATGGGGGAGGGAGTCGAGATAAGCCCTAGCTCGTGGGAAACCCAACACCACATGACTGTAGGCAGGGAGCCAAGAGACTAGGCCTAAGGCCAGCCCACAACCATGGCCCAAGCCACAAAACACGTCAGAGCTAGTACCAACGACCAGAGGTGAAAAGTTGGGGGCTAGCCCCTAGGGGGCCAACCCTAGGTTGTATGACCCTTTATGTGACCAAGTGGCAAAATTTGGGTTTTGATTGTGTTTTTTGCGTTTTTGAGGACTAGTGATAGGTTGCCACTTGGTGTCTCTCCATTGGTTAAAAATTTGCAGGTTTTCCATTGGTGGATGGTGTGTATTGTGTGGACCAATAGCAGGGAGCCACATGGGCTAATGGGAGGCAACCACATGGCCTCCCCAGACAGGTCAAAATTTTATATAGGTCAAACAACCACCCCACAAGAGTCAAACTCATGACCTCCCACTAAAGAACAATAGGCTCGCATCAATATGCCACAGTTATTACTTGTTAAACCATGGGCGAAATATCTCATTTAAATGTTGCATAATGCACATATGGGGGAGGGAGTCAAGATAAGCCCTAGCCCCTGGGAAACCCAGTGTCATGTGACCACAGGCAGTGGGCCAAGGGACTATGCCTTAGCCTAGCCCGCAACCATTGCCCAAGCCACAAAACACATCGGAGCCAGCACCAACGACCAGAGGTGGAAATTTGGGGCTAGCCCGTAGGGGGGCAGCCCAGGTCGTATGACACTTTATGTGACCAAGTGCGCGGAGCACAAAGGGAACCAACCCTTAAGGGCCTAGCCCCAAGGCACATGCACCACAACGTGACCCAATGATGAAGGAAAAGGGGCCCAGCGGGAAGGGCAGGCAGTTATCCCAACTCTTGACCCTGTGGCCCATATGTCCCAACCCTAAGGCATTAGAAGGCGAATTGGTGGTCCAACAAATTGCACCTATGAAGGGCGAATTTGTCGCTCAGTTAGTCATTTTTAGGGCTAAATTGTAGGATCATTAGCCAAAAGGACGAAATTGTAGGATGGTTAACAATGAAGTCTATGGATGAGCATGGAGCTCATAAATTTTTGGATTTTTTCACCAATTTGAGCTGAGAAGGAGGCTACCTAGGGGTTTTTGGATGTTCTGAATCCATTGGTGACCCCTATTTTATGTTTTGAGAACATCTAGATGGTATTTTTTCAGGTTGGAGGTTAAGGGATGCATGGATCAAACCAGGATTGGTAGCATTTTCTGAGAGTGTTGAGCATGAAGAAGATCTTGTAGGGTTTTCTTGACCTTCATAATTAATTTGAAGCAACTAATACTTGCAGTGTTAAACTCTTGGACATTTTTCTCTCTATGTCAAGATGAGGGAATCTTGGATTATGTCCTTTTTGGATGTATTCTCTTTTTCAGAAGACGTCTAGGGTCTATGCAGAAGACTCCTTGTATTGTTGTAGTTTACAAGGTGATTGTAGGTTGCCATGTTGTTTTTATGTGAGAGTTATCTGAAGGAAAACATTTTCTTAAAAAGTAAATAGCCACATGGTCATCAACATACTTTATGTACTTCAATTTTACAATGAAATATGAGTGGTCTAGTTATGTTGACAGACCCGGAGATGTAGCCCAGGAGGGGTGAACTCCATCATCAAACCTTGTGTTCATATTCTCTATGATTACATGAATTTTATGTGTTATGTTCATTATGATTAACTTTCAAATTAGAACTAATTCATGCCTAAAGGGACACTAAACGAACATGTTTTTTATGAAGATCCATTTTCATGCTTGCAAAGTGTCAACACGGTCCTAATATTTTGTGTTTCTTTTGATTTTGGAAAGAGAGGCATAAATCACCTATTCCATTTTCATATCAATGTTCTTCATGCTTTATTTTTGTCAAAATAAAAACTCGAAGGGAATGTTCTTCATGACCCTATAAAAATAAGAAAAAGATAATTTTTGGAAGTGACATTTATCCCTCATTTCCAAGTTGTCTCTCTTACCCAACAGGTCGTCTCTACTATTTGAGACATCTTCTTGCATAAACAATCAAATATAAGAGAAGCATTTCCAGTAATGATGATGTGAATTTCTTGAGACACTAATGTGAGCTTCCTGGAATGATAATGTGAGTTCTCTATGGTATTAATACGAGCTTCCATTATGATTATATCTCTATAATGATGTGAGCTTCGAAGGTTGTTTTGAAGACAAATAAAGTGGCATCCTTTCAACAAGACCTATGGATTATATTATGCCATACTTCATGTTTAGATTTTGTGGAGGGATGACTTGGAAATTGGATCTTCTAGATGTGACTTGGATTTCTCTTGCTGACAAAGAAACTATAAGGAAATGATTGATAGGTTTTCCCCTTGTGGGTTTTTCCCTAGCCTTTGGCTTAATTTATGGCGTCTCTTATTATTTTTGTGCACTGCATTTGTATAATTTCTTGATGACCTAATGAGTAAAGTAATTTATAAATGGAATAACATATATAAATAGTCACAAGTAATTATCATTTTAAGGGGTTCTATTTTGTATCCGAATTTCAACATTGTTTTCCTATGTAGGTAGGTTAGAAATTAGAGTAGAATTGTTACAATGTGTTGAGAAATTTCAACAATTGATAGGGACTCTTGTAGTTGTACCTGGACAAGCAAATTTCGACATCATCTGAACAAATACAAATGCTAGTAACTTTAATTTATTGTCATATTTCATTTTCATGCAGGCACTAACATTGTTGCTCATCAAATACTTTTGTTGGGCCTCATCTCATTTTTAGGGCTAGGATTTGGATTTGGATTTGGATATTCGTTTTCCACATGCTTAGATTATTTTGTATCATGTTCTCCTTGTTCTCATTATCAAATAGTTTAATTGTACCTTTACTCATGACTTTTCATGAGTTCACTAGACTCAAGCCTTTAGGGTAGTTGTAACCTTTACATGAAATTTATCCAAAAAGTGCTTAGCCACTAGGAAAAGAGATTTTTTTATCAAGATAACAAGTTGGCTAATTCAAGTGCTCATAAATTCTGTTATGAACAACATGACTAGGCTCCACAAGTTGTGGATCTAAAAGACTTAACCCTATGGATTTCCAAACTTGAATCACCAATGAGAGGTGTTGACTGGGATTGCAGAACCCAACCAAGGATTAAGTATATATAATAACAATATTGACAAAAATTGCAATAAATTGGCCTTCAAAAAAATAAAAAATAAAAATATAACAAAAATAAGCATAAAAACAAAGAATTAGAGTGAACAATCCATAATCACATGATGAACACAAGAATTAGTGGTGATCCTTGGTAAAAATATTTATCATTAATGTTTTCATTTGTTATGATATGATCTAATGACTTTTTATATTTTCATATGCAATAACTTGATTCCCAAGTTAGAAGACTAAAAAAAAACTATGCAAATCTGATTCTTGACTTAAGGCATACTTTAAGGTAAACAAAAAAATTGTATTCAATATTTAGTCCCACGTACCTTTAAGGTTTTTTTCATTAGCTAAGTGAGTTGTTAGAATTTTCATGTGAGTATGTCCCTCCTCTGTTATGATTTGAGTTTTCATTTTATTTTATGTTCTCCGCTTGATTGTTGGTTGTTCATTTTGTCAATTTTGAGCTTTGATCTATTCAGTCCATAGCTTGCACCGATGATAACCCTCCTCTATCATCTTGTTTAGAAAAAATCATATTATTATTGATTCATTATCATTTATTTGAGGTTTCCCCCACTCTTTGATTATCGTTCCTCCATGAGGTGTAATATATATTAAATATGTTTTCTAAATGTTAATATATTTCTGGACAATATTCAGAGCTTCAAATTAGTTTCCTTCTTGTGATTCTCCTTGCTTTTTCCTTAACATTTTCGTGTAACTTTTTCTTTCGACATTGGGTTACTGTAGTGAATGTTCCTTTGAGCTTCTTTTATAATCTGTTATAGGATTGGGAAATTGTGTTGGAAGAAAAGTGGCATTTATGTCAAAGGGTGGATGGGCCATTGATGAATTTGGAAGTATCCCTAAGATGCTCCAAAATGAATAGTAAAATCACCTCTATGGTTGGTCTAAAATTTGGCATAAAAAGTTACAAAAATAAATGATGAATTGTGGGTAAATATCATGGGTCTTGGTAGTTGGAAAAAGGGCCTCTATCTCACCCATTTCTTTGATCTAGTTGACCCTCAAAAGGAGGTTTTATTTTTGAAAATAATTTTATATCAAATTGTACAAGTCAACCTCATTAAGGGGTTATTTTTCAAATTAAATTCGAATTTTTAGGGCATGTCAACCCTCCTATTTGTCCACCCTTCACATGTATATATAGGGCACTTGTATGCCCTCCAACATCATTAATTGGTGTATCTACTACTTGTGTATTCTCTCTTAAATATTTGAGGGTAGGGAAGCACATATATTTGAAGCAGGGGGTGAGTTCCAAAGCATTTTTGGTTTTCCATTTTATCTTGGTTTTTTGTGGTTATTAATTGGGCTTAATCTGAGTTGCTGAGGCTAATTTCAAACCTTCCTAAGACAAAATTTTGGTATGTTTTGAGGCCCCCCCTGAGGCATATTTCAACTTACTATGAGGCCCTTCGTGAGGCTTATCTGATTTTTTGAGTCAAATCTAAGTTTGAGGTGGAGTCGAGTTCCTGAGGAAGATCTAAGTTCTAAGGCAAATCTAAGCCTAAGGTAGATATGAGGTCTTAAGCAGAATGTGAGGCCCTTTCCGAGGCATATTTAGGCTTGTCTTGAGGCACATTTTGAGGCAGTCCATTCAGCCTATTTGAGGAGCTGTGTTGAGGTAGCTCGAGGCCTGATTTAGGATGGTTCCGATTGTTGACTGAGGCATGTGTTGAAGACTATTCAAGCAACTACTAGCGCTTGGTCAAAGGTATGAGTTAGAATATTTCTTTAGTTATTGGATTATATATATTTAAGGATATCTACATATTGAAAACTATAAGTCAGAGTTATATCAACATGCATATTAGACATATCAAAATTTAAGGGCTATACCTGGAGTTGATGATGTAGTGAAACAACAGTTGATGAGAAACAATGGTCGAGTAAGAGGACAATGACAAAATTGTATAATTTTTGAGATTGTTCAATATTGTTATAAGTGGTTCATTATCTCTGGTACAAGAACCCACATCATTTAATATTTATTTTTATATCATTTTCTTTAGGGAGTTGTTGCTTCTTTAGGTTGTGGCCTGGAAATAAGGGGTTGTAGCTCCTTCCAATAGTGGCAGGTAAATAGTTAGGAGTTGTAGCTCCTACTAGTAGTGGATGGTAAAACCAGAAGTTGTAGCTTCCTTGAAAATAAAAATACAATGTTAATATAAATCTTCTATATCTTTGATGTGATCTAATTAGTTAATGCGTTGATACCAATTGTTGTAAATATTGAGGGCGGGAGGTGAAACGATGTAATCATTGGAGGGAGGATCGTGAACAAATATGGATCAAATCAAAAACATGTCTTCAAGAACAATTCAGGTATTTGATGGAAATGAATATGCATTATAATGGAGTAGTAGCATGGAAACCTAATTAAAGGCTTTAGGAGTGGATGTTTGGCTTTCCATTGTTAATGGCTACAAAAATCCGTAAAACCCTCCAACTGATCATGATGAAAAGAAATTGTATAGCTATAATTCAAAGACTCAGCATGCCATCACAAGTGGATTGTTAAGCCCATTAAAACCAAAGAACTGATGGGAACCACAACTAAAGAGGTATGGGATAAACTTAAAAGTATTTATGAAGGTGATGATAAATTCAAACAAGTCAAATTTCAATGACATAAATCACATTTTGAAAATATGAAAATGGATGAAACATAAAATATTGAATCCTATTTACTCAGAGTAAATGAAGTTGTCATCTCCATGAGAGGATTAGGAGAAGAAGTCGAAGAATCCTTGATCGTATAAAAGGTGCTAAGAGTGCTTTCCTTGAGATATGGTGCCAAGGTATCTGTCACAGAAGAAACCAAGGATTTGAAAAAAATGATGATGGATGAATTACATGGCACCCTTGCAACATACAAAATGAGGACATATAAAAAATTTGGACACTAAAATAGAGAAGTTGATTTTAAAGCTAAAAGGAAGATAAGAAACAAAGAACTCAAAGTATAAGGAACAACAGATGATGAAGCATATGAAGAAGAAATGAATTTCGTCAGAAATCTCAACAGACGAACCAAAAAACATAAATGTAAGTTACCCTTTAATTGTTTTAATTGTTGAATAATAGGTCATTATGCTAAAACGTGTCCTTTTGGGGTAAAAAATCTTCCACAAGAAAAATAATTATTCCAAAGAAGCCAAGAGTTCTTCATATGAAAGTGATACAAAATAAGGGGATGCAAGAGGATTTTTCTTCATAACCCAAGAAACCCAAATTAATGGTCATGATGAAGAGGTCATTAATTTAGATGAAGAAACAAAAGAACCAAACATGAAAATAGATTATTTTTTAGGACTCATAATGATTTAGAAATCGAACAAGAAGATGAAGATCTTAATGGATAATTGAAGAATAATGAAAAGGAAAATGGAAAGATCATAAAAAAAATAGAGAATTGAAAAGCTTACTTGAAAAATGTGGTGAAGGAAATATCTCTTTAAAGGTGCAACTTGAAGAAGAAAAAGAGTTGAGGAAGTAATGAATATCGTGATGAGGAAACAAGAAGAAGATTGTAAGAAGCTTGAAGATGAAGATGTGTCATTGAGGGTTGAAGTTGATAAGCTCAATAAGAACTTGAATAGATTTCTAGTGTTGGATAACATTCTTAGTTGTCAAAGATCATCAAGTGATAAAACATGTCTTGGCTATACAGGTGCACCTTCAAGCAAATAGGACACAAGCTCTAAGCCTTCGAAGGAAGAAACTAAAAGGGAGTTATCAAATTATGATGATGTTTCCAAGAACACCCACCACAAAAAAGACAACAATGAAATCAAGGATCAACAATGGATTGAACCACATCCAAGGCATAACAACTTCAAAATATCATCCTACTTTCCTAGGTATGAAAATATTTTTCTTGGTCATTGTTACTCTTTCGGAAATTTTAGGCAAAAAGCAATTCATTGTAAAATCAATACAAGATGCAATTATGCAAGAAGCATAAATTATTATGGATTTTCAAGAAATGACCATAGATCAAGAAATGTTCATGGTTCTACTAACATAAACTACAATCCATTTTAACCTATTGTAGCAGCTACAACCACCCTCCAAAATTTTGGCATGCACCCAATTTCGGAGCTTCCCTTGAGAGTTTCACTTGATGATTGCACACACTTGATTTCATCCCGTGAGCTTATGCAAGTATTTGCACCCACCTTTCTTGATCATTTCACCCAAGTTTTGTCATGTTGATGTCAAAGTCATGCTTGCAACCATGTTTTAGTTATACCCAAAGTCTTCTCTTCGTGTGTACTTGTTGTGTTCACTGTGAAAACATCTGTCACACTCACACACGGAGTCAAATTCACTTTCACGCAAGCATCGTCACAGTCGACCAACAATCAATCACAAGTTTCGTGCTTGTCTCTTACACCATCGATCAGTGATGTTGAGTATGTGTGTCTGGATGGTTTGAGTTGTCTCGTCATCAAGTCATGTAAGTGCGTGTTTGCAAGATCACGTATGCATGTTTCGCTCGTTCACACACTTAGTTGCTTTGTTGAAGTTCTAATGACTGGATTCCCCTCTGAAAACCGGACCATCACCCCGCCATCGACTCGATCCACTATCACCCAGAATAGCGTAGATGCACCAAACAAGCCATTTCAAGTTTCACTTCTTGCAAGCAAATCAATCAACCTTCATGTTGGTCAACCGGAGAGTTTTACCCAGTAGCCACGCTGGGACTAACTCCCCTCAAAAATTGCACAAAGGTTGCAGACCTTGCCTGCTCCACTGACTGATAAAGTTGCGTAGACAAGTTGAACAGACACCAAGTTCCTATGCATGTCTCCCTCAGAAAATTGCACAATTTTTCCAACCATCCCTACCGAGAGTCGACCAATTGCTCACCAAGAAAATTTTTCAGTTTTCATGGGCAATTCCTCTGCTTCCCACCAGTCTGCTCAGCTCAAAAACTACGAAGAGGTGACCAGTAGGCTAGCCTCCCATCTTTAGTGTATTTTTTCCTACCAGCAACTCCCAGCAGTCGAATGACAGTTCCCCTCAGGAATTGCACAGTTTTTTTTGTCAAGCTCCAGTAGTTGACTGCCAGTTCCCTCCAAGAATTGCACAGTTTTTGTTGCCAAACTCCTGACAGCTGACTATTAATTCCCCTTAGGAATTGCACAATTTTTGTTGTCAGTGACCCAGTAGCTAACTATTAGTTCCCCATAGGAATTACACAATTTTTTCTACCAAGCTCCCACTGCCCGCTCATTTTGGAAACTGCACAGATTTTGCATGCCCAGCCTTCCCGCAGCCCGAACTGTTCCTCCCAAATACTGCACATTTTTGTCCTGCATCTAATCTAGACCCCGTGGACAATCATTGTCAGTATAGATTGCCCATATTCATCACCCAGTGATTCCTACGCAGTGTTCATCACCAGTGCTTAGAGCCTCCAATCACCTCTTCCGATCACCTGCATTCGAAATGATCATGTATCATGGTAGACTAGGAGGTTTATGTATTTTATGTTGTCTTTCCATGAGTGACTACAAACACAGGTACACAAACAAACATGGCATGATGACAGATGGGATGAATAAATGGAGCACATGTAGAAGAACAGGTTCACTAATGGACAAGTAGACGATGCATGCAAAGAGATGTGCTCACAAACAGATGATCATGCAAATATGTGTTCGCAAACAGACGAACGCAAAAACATGCAAGATGTGTTCATGGCTGGACAGGTGGGCAAACATGCACCTTTCGCAAACGGATGAACCTGTCAAGCTTACCAACATACAAGCAAGGAGAAATGTGTGAATGCAACATCAAGAAAACCAACGACCATCAAAGACTTCGCGCACTTTTCCATGCGAAGGTGAAGGTGTGACACACCATGAGGACATCCATCACCCAACAACACTGCAGCTCGCCATGCACACCAGCAATAGCACGAATGTACCAGCACTGCCATGTCGAGTCATGTCATAAGTCATATCGTCCACATCTCTATTGTGGGCCATACTGTCAATCATTGTAATGTACCTTCGAATTCCAAGAGACCCACTTGTTGTATGAATCGTCATGTAAAGTTGAAAATTCATGGAAATCAAACAGTCATGAGGGTAGTCAAATACCCACAAGGGTCAGTTTCACCCTTGGCTATAAATACCCCCTCATTTGTACATGCAAAGGACTTTTCACCTGAGCTCCTCCCACATAGCCTTGAGAGTCTGTAATCTTTTCTTTGAGGAGTAAGTAGTGGCTCCAATGCTCCGCATGCGAGGTTATTGATGTATGGTGTAACGATGTGTCTTGGAACTTTCACTTAATTTAGAAGGTTGCTCAAGGGGCCAGCACATTTTCACACATGTATTGTAATTGTTGCAAGACTAATGATTAACACTTGGAATACATGTTTCTTTAACCTGTGTTTTACACTTGAACTAATTCACTTGTTGTGATACATATATGTTAATGAAAATGTGTTATATATGCTCTTAACATTGTCTCACCCTTGTAGACTACTCTCTCGGACATCAAATAGACCTTTCACATAAAACTTTCTATAACAATCATTGTACTCGTGCGGACTAATCTGCTGAGTGTCATACATGTTATCTTCCCTTGTCTATTGTGATAGCCCCATCCGTGTGGACTGTTCCGCCAAAATTTGTGCACGTCCTGTTGTGTTGTGTGTTCCTAGCAGAGTTGGGACTTCTCCCAACTGACTTGGGACTCGCTACCACCCTCTCCCTCTATGATGAAAGAACCATTGACACAAGAGAAACTTACAATCACCAGGCACGCGAACCTCTCTTATTGCAAGACAAAGAAGACCACTCTCAATTGCTAACAAGAAAGAGTTGAGGAAAATATTTAAGATAATGGCAACCGAACCATCATACTGGATGGGACTCCCACACCAAATGGTGTGAGGTCTGGTTGGGACTTCATACCAAGGTGATCCCCTAATGTCGGTGAGTCCACCACCATCAACAAAACCACTAGTGAATAAGAATATTGTATGCTACAAGTGAAATAATCTCAGTCACAAGGCACATGATTGTAAGCTTATAAAAGAAAATGCTCCAAAATATTTGCCAAGATTGCGGGAGTGCGCAGAGAGTTCTAGGGTTTAACTAAGCGAGTGACAGAGGGCAACAGGAACCCATGGAGGCACAGGGAAGAGGGAGCTCCACTCCCTCCTACAGTAATATGGTAGCAAACAGAGGAAGAGGAGGGAAAAAGAACAAACCTCCACAACCCTTGTAGGTCAAAACAAAAAACACCGAAACTCAGAAGGCGGAAGGCAGCAAAACCCATTCTGATCAAGGGAACCACGAAGAATACCGTTAGGAGGAGAAAGAGGAAGACAGAGGTCAGGGAACATAGAACAGAGCCAAGATGGGGCCCTGTAAACCCAAGACCATAACTAAACCTCAGGTTATTCTGAATGATCCAGCTCTGCAAGCGCACAGGGATCACATGGAAAATTATGCCATCATATGCAAATTTATTGGAATCTGGCCATCAGAGAAAGTGTTGTACACCTGGATAAAATACAACTGGAAACCAAAGGGGGAGTTAAATATACAACTTGGATCTAAAGGTTTTTTTACGGTGGTTTTTACGAACATGGAAGACAGAGAAAATTTTTCGAAGGAGGACCATACTTCTTTGTCGCTGTTGGTCTCTACATGCAGCCATGGACGATGAACTTCATGCCAGAATGAGAAACCTTCACTTTGATACCGATATGGAATAGACTATACTCCTTACCTTTACATTACTGGATGCCAAAGTCCTTAAAAGCTAGAGGCAATAAATTAGGTCATTTCTTAAAAATTTCAGAGGCAACTCTACAGGGAAAATATACATCCTATGCCCGCATATGTGTGGAGATGGACCTATCAGGATCCCTTCCAAATGAGGTCATTCTAGAAGTCTATGATGAGGAATGGGTTCAAACAGTTGACTATGAACATATCCTGTTCAGATGTCACAAATGTCATGAGCATGGGCACCTCTCCAGAGACTGTCCTCTTAATAGAAGGGAGGAAACCCTAAATACCAGCAAAGGGAAAGACCAGACAGGTTTCACCAAAGTAGGAGGAAAAGGAAAAGGAGGGGAAAGGAAGACACAAAAAACCCTATTACAAATGATAACAAAACAAAAAGTTATAATAGTTTTGACATCTTAGGAGAAAAAGAAGCAGATGGAGGTGATTAAGAGAGTACAGAGAATCATATAGCAAGGAGGGAAGGAAAAGAGACCAACATGGAGTTCACTCAAGAACAAAATGAACATACGATGGACCCTTTGAGTACCATGGAAATAGAAAAGGACCAGGAAATGACTCAAAGTGAATGTGGTACAGAGGATCAAGATTTACAGGAGATCCTGGAAAGGGAGAACCTAGAGTTGGAAAAGTTTCTAGAACGAGGAAACCTAGGAGTAAACTCCATCCCTCAGGAGGATGTGGACAAGGTCCAACAGATATTCCTTAACAAGTCACATCAAACAGCTGTAAGAGTCAAACAAGGACATGACAACCAGGAAAACAAAGGGACTTCCTCAATAGGATTAATAACAGGAAAACTAACAAAGAATCTAGGCAAGAGGACGGAAATAAAAAGACAGAAAGAACTACTACTAGAGTGTGGCAAACTCATGATTGACTCTGGAAGGATGAAAGACCTTTCTAGTTACTCCTTTATAACCCCACCTCAATGAAAATCACAACCTGGAACATTAGAGGACTAGGGAGCAGAATAAAACAGAGGAATCTAGGTAAAAGGATCAAAGAGGAAAAATCTGACATATTATTCATACAGGAAACAAAATGCTCAGTGGAGAGAATGCGTGAAAAACATAGCAAATGGTTAAATAGATATGAATACCTTGAATTTAAGGCAAATAAATCTGCTTGTGGCATTCTCACTCTATGGGATCCAGAAAAATTTGGTATGATTGATGCGGAGGCATCCAGACATCACCTTTCTCTAATTTTCCAACCGATGGGTGATAGACAATGTTACATGATCACCAATGTCTATGGTCCACAGCCAATGGAGGACAAACTTCAACTCCTCACAACACTGGAGGATATGAAGAAGAGATACCCAGCTCTACCCTGGATTCTTGGAGGTGATTTTAGCATAATACAATCACTCATGGAGAATAAAGGAGGAACTAGAAAACTCGGTAGAGACTCAGTTGCCTTACAGAACTTCATCACCAACATGAAATTGGTTGATATGGAAACAAGAAATGGAATCTTCACTTGGAATAACAAAATAGGAGGCCCTACCCAAGTAGCCTCCAAATTGGATAGATTTATTGTTTCAGAGGAACTTCTTCTCAGGGGAAGAAACATTACTGCACTCATAATAACTTTTGGGGGTTTAGATCACTATCCTATCCAATTGGAAGCTTCTCTTTTTGGTAAACCAAGGAACACCCCCTTCAAGTTTGAGAACATTTGGCTTACACATTCAGATTTCCTCACAAACATCGAAAAATTGTGGAAGGAAGAGCTACACCTTCAAGGTACAAAGATGTTCCTTCTACATTGCAGGTTCAAACACATTAAAGGTGGACTCAAAGAATGGAATAAAAAGGAATTTGGTAACATCTTCAAAGATAAAGGATATGTGGAAAAGAAACTAAAGGAAATAAATCAAATTCTTACCACAAAAGGCTATACAGATGAAAGGAAAGAGATGGCAGAGTCACTCCAGCAGGAGTGGGACAACAAATATCTTCAAGAGGAAATATTCTGGAGACAGAAATCCAGAGTACAATGGATTAAAGAAGGGGAGAGAAACACCAAATTCTTTCACAGATCCACCATAGCTCATAGAAACAACAATATAATTGTGAAACTTACAGATCAGCATGGAATAGAGAGAAACACTCATGAAGAGATGGAGAAGGTTCTACTCCAACATTTTCAAGAAATTGCTGAGGAAACCTCGAAAGACAGATACTAGTTTACGAAAAGATTTACTCATTACATTCCTAAATTGGTTACCACAGAAGATAATTACAATCTCAATAGACCAGTAACAGAGGAACAAATTGAGGAAGCCGTGAAAGAGACGCAAAATTGGAAAGCACCAGGCTCGGATGGCTTTAATGTGGACTTTTTCAAAGCTTGTTGGAGGATAGTGAAACAGGACATCCTAGAGGTAGTGGAAGACTCTCAAAGATTCATGACAGTCTTAAAGGAGCTCAATGAATCTTTCATAGCCTAATCCCCAAACAGGAAAAGGCCACCTCTCTAAACAGATTTAGACCTATAGCATTATGCAATGTGATATATAAAATTATATCCAAAGTCATTTCCAACCATCTCAAACCACTCCTCCCAACCCTAGTGTCAGAAGAACAAACAGGCTATGTGGAAGGAAGACAAATTCTAGATAATATAATTCAAGCACATGAAATGGTTCATTCACTCATTACCAACAAACAGGCAAGAATGATAATATAGCTAGACATCGCAAAGGCCTACAACAAACTTAGCTGGTCATTCATAAGAGCAATATTAAAAGCCTATGGCTTTGATTACAATTAGATTAAATGGGTTATGGCACTAGTTACCACTGCCAACTGTTCAATTCTTCTCAATGGCTCTCCTTCCAAAACCTTCAAGCCTTCTAGAGGTCTCAAGCAAGGAGATCCTCTTTCTCCTTTCCTTTTCATTCTAATGATGGAAGGGTTAGGGAGAGCAATCAGAGCTGCTAAGGAGGAAGGGAGAATTCAGGGTCTGAGACTCACTCAAGGTGGGGACACGGTGACACATCAACAATTTGTGGATGATACTATGCTTCAAGGCACACCCACTGTCAAGGAAGCCAAAGCATTCAAACAGATTCTGAGTGAGTTTGCTAGAGCGGTAGGCACAGAGGTAAGTCTTAGTAAATCAAAGATTTTATTTTTTAATACTGATATTTCCATACAAAGAAATCTTTCTAGAATTTTGGGCTTTCAAAGGGAGTCATTGCCCGCAAAATACCTGGGAGTTCCTCTCACTGACAAACCGTTACACAAGGATATCTGGGAGCCTGTTCTTAATAAGCTAAAAGATAAGATTAGCAAATGGACAAGAGCACTAAATCTAGCAGGGAGACTGATTCTCACTAAGGCTATCCTCCAAAGTATCCCTATCTATATGATATCTGTCATTCCAGCACCAATTGGTGTAATTGCTATTATAAGAAACATTCAGAGAGACTTTCTTTGGGGGAAGGTGAAGAAAAGAAGAAATGGGCCCTTGTGGCATGGGACAGAGTATGCAAACCTAAGTCCCATGGTGGCTTGGGTATTCATGACCCAGGAATTCTTAACAGAGTTCTTGGTGCCAAAATCTGGTGGAGATGGCTAAAAGAAATACAAACCCCCTGGGTAAAACTTTGGAAGCAAAAATATGCCAGAGAATGGAAGAAGAAGAATCTAATCAGAATGACAGGACAAGTAAAAGGTTCTGCAATATGGAATTGGGCATGGGAGAACAAGGCCCTAGTCCAAAATCACAGTTTCTGGGAGATCAGAAATGGAAACCTGACTTGGTTCTGGGAGGATAACTGGCAGCAGGAGGACAATCTCCGAAGTGAAGAATTAGCAAACATTCTCACCAACACCATCAACAAAGGATTAAGGTGGGTAAGTGACTATTGGGACCTATCAAGGAACAATGGGAAATGGAGAACATGGAAACTTCCAGATTACAGTGGAATGGGCATGCTCCATACTCAAGTTATAGCCCTTAAAGGCCTTTTAAACAAGAAACAAATCTTAAACTCAAACTTGGAAAATCAACTAAGATGGGGAAAGAACAAGGTAGGTCTCTTCAACCTTAAGGAAGCCAAAAAGATAGATTCAGGGCTTAACCTTCCAAACGCCGATAAGACGTGCAAAGAAATCTGGGAAAATCCTCATTGGATGAAAGTCAAACTGTTCAAGTGGCTGGTTCAACAGGGCAAGATTCTGACATGGGATAACCTAAGAAAAAGAGGCTTTGTTGGCCCCTCAATATTTCACTTATGTAGACAACAGGAAGAAACTACAAATCATCTCCTGAATAGATGCACTTTCACTACAATAATTTGGAATTGGGTAGGATAAGTCTTCAAGCAGACAGACAGAAATGTAAATGACATCATTAATACTTTGAAGAATTAGCGGAAAAAAATTTCAGATAATGAGATCATTAACTCCACTAGATGCTGACCCTAAGATTCATAATCTGGAATGTCTGGAAGGAGTGCAACAACAAGATTTTCAAGGAGAAAGCGAGTCCGGTGAGCAACATCCTTAAGATAATCCTTAAACAACTCAAAGGGACTGTTCATATCCTGGGAGGTGCAGCTACTGGAAAACCCATTGGACAAAGAGAGGCCAAAATATTGGAGAAGTTAGAGCTCAAGGTTCATCCCCCTCAGGGTTCTATGTAGATCAACAAGAATACCTCTGCAGAAAAGTCTTCATGGCAACCCCCTTCACATGGCTTTTTAAAATTTAACATAGATGCGGCCTCAAAAGGGAATCCGGGAGAAGCAAGTTATGGAGGGGTCTTGAGGGATGAGGAAGGAAACATACAAGTCATCTTCCACAGTTATCTAGGAAAGGCAACCAACAATATGGCTAAGATCGTGGCAATGGAATTATGCCTAGGAATACTGATCAAGTACAACATTCACAATGTCATCATTGAGGCTGACTTGAAATTAGTCATTAACTCAGTGAAGAGGATAAATATTGGCGCTGCTCAAGAGAAAATCTCAGAAAATTGGCAGCTTATGCAAGTCTACCAAAGAATTCAAGCACACCTAAGAATGTTGAGAACCCTTAGGTTGGTGCATGTTCGCAGGGAAGCCAACAAAGTCATGGACTGGCATGCCAACGTGGGGGTACGAAATACGAATATCGACTTGCGCTATTGGTGGGAGGAGGTAAATGATGACAGGTTGAAGGAGGGATGCTCATCCAGGGCCCTCAACGACCGACAATGGTATCAGGAAAAATCAAGAGACATAATTTTACTCCATGAAAATGATGGATAAGTTCACTTCAGATGGCCTTTCAGTGGAGATGCACAATAGGTTATCGAGACAGAAGATAATTGTTCACAGGAGGAATGTTTCCATAGAAGACAAATATGGAAATGGGAGAGATTACTGTGGTCAAAATTGCCCGGAACCTCTGACCAAGGAGAAGTTTTCACAGAAGACAAGTGATACCATTCAAAAGGTGACACGTGGAGATGTTTGGACAGCGATTACCGCCTTCATCGCTGGGTATTTCGTGAGCAGTTGTGTGGTCCGTTTTGGTTTGTGGCCAGCAGATCTGGAGAGGCAAGATCAATGACCACCTTTTGGTATGCAAGTTGGTGGGGCCAACAGAATAAAACCAATAATGGATTACCACCTTCATCGGGTGCCTTCCAAACCAAAGACGGTTTTAAAGAAAAGCCAGCGATTCCACTCAGGAATCAACACGTGGCAGAGGACCGATAAAGAAACCGTCTTCATCGTGCGGTATTCTGCGGGATTTTTAAGCCGCGTGATATGGACTCTATCCGTTGGATCAAAAGGAATAGATCAATGATCAGAGTTGATCATGCAACTTTAAGGTTTTTCGTGTGCAAGTGTGTGGTCCGATTTGATCTGTGGCTGTCAGATCTGGAGAGGGAAGATCAATGGCCACCTTTTGGTATGCAGGTTGGTGGGGCCGACAAAATAAAACCACTAATGGTTTACCACCTTCATCGAGTGCCTTCCAAACCAAATACAGTTTTAAAGAAAAGCCAGCGATTCCAATTAGGAATCAACACGTGGCGAAGGACCGATAAAGCAAACCGCCTTCTTCGCGTGGTATTCAACAGGATTTTTAAGTCGCGCGATATGGACTCCAGTCGTTGGATCAAAAGGAACAAATCAATGCTCAGAGTTGATCATGTAATTTTAAGGTTTTTCATGTGTAGGTGTGTGGTCCGATTTGATCTGTGGCCATCAAATCTGGAGAGGGAAGATCAACGGCCACCTTTTGGTGCGCATGTTGATGGGGCCGAAAAGATAAAACCACTAATTTTTTCCCGCCTTCATCGGGCACCTTTCAAACCAAAGATGGTTTTAAGGAAAAGCCAATGATTCCATTCAAGAAGTAACACATGGCAGACAGTGTTCCACGGGGACTCGCCCCCCCCCCCCCCCGGTCTAGTTTCCTCACTCCCCTGCGCTCCGGGGACTTGGGGACAAGTAGAGGACGTTTCCCCATGCTCCAAAAATGG
This sequence comes from Pinus taeda, assembly GCA_000404065.3. Taxonomy (NCBI): domain Eukaryota; kingdom Viridiplantae; phylum Streptophyta; class Pinopsida; order Pinales; family Pinaceae; genus Pinus; species Pinus taeda. The sequence continues at coordinate 49,820 of APFE030101030.1, forward strand.
AGGAAACTCAAGGGGACATGCAAGGGAAACGTTTCCCTTCCCTGAGAGGACGTTTCCCCACGCTCCCAAAAAAATGGCCTTGGTTATAGTTTATGATTTAATAGACCTAAAGTGGTACAAAGCTACTCATGTTCTGTATGGGGATAACATCTTGTGCTGTCTTTTGGTTTCAACAAGCGTTATTTTAGAGGGTTAGTATCATGGAAATTTGCTGGACCATATAGCACGTACATGAATTTTCCCTTTTAAAACTTCTCCTTTTTTTCTCAAGTGATGGCTGGATTACAGTGCAGAGATAACTGGAGTGACAAGAAAAGAATATGAGACATTCAGTTTGTGTTTTTAATTTGCATGACAACATACAAACTATGGAAGCAGCACCTTTGTCATGTGGGAAATAATTGGGTGGACTATAGACTAACATGTGTTTACTACAAGCATGACAAAATACTATGGGCAGCAAGAAATCTCAGGAACTGTCGTTATATATGAATTTATACAGTTACAAAATTTACACAGAGCACAGTTGCTCAGCTTGAATTCTCAGGTCTGAAAATTATTTTCACCCCTGAAATACACTGCTAGTTTGAAGTTTGAACTGCATGGCATTGCTCTAATAAGGTAGACAAAT
>APFE030101043.1:0-10829 GCA_000404065.3 Pinus taeda
AGAAGTTTTTGGAGTAGGCTTAAAGCTGCTCATTGAAGAAAATTGGAGTCATCTAGAAGCCTATTGGAGATCATGATGCATTGAAGCCATCAAGAGGTGACATTGGAGAAATTTTTGGGTACCATGAAGAACAATGGAGACACCTTCATGTGAAGATAAAGGTTGTCATTGATGACGTGACGTGGAGACTAAGTGAAGGCATTGTTGAAGATTAACAGGGCTCGGTGAAGAAGACATTGGGAGTCATGAAGTACAACTAAACATATCTTGATGAAGTAAAGCAAGGGTTGGAGCCCAAGAGGTTGGATCCTCGAAAAGAGAAGGTTGGTGCCTTCAAGGATAGGGTTGGATCCTTAGAGGATCAGAGTCCTTAAAAAACTAGGTTGAAGCTTGAACCAGATATAGAGTTGGAGCAGCCTTGGAAGTCCAAGTCAGTGCTTGGCACAATACAGGTTGGATCTTGGGAGATTGAAGATCGATGTCTTCATTTAGGGTTGGAGCCCTACATATATTGTACTTGATTTATTGTAAAGAAGAAATTAATAAAAGAATTTATGCTTATTGTTCATTTTTTGTTCTATATATAAGTGATCTAACTGGTAAAAAGAACAATTGACAAGAAATACTCATTCACCCCCCCTCTCATTATTTCCAACACTCTTTGCAAAGGATCTGTTGTTGTTGAGAGGTTTTTGTTGTGGATTTGGGGAGATGAGATTTCTTTTTCTTTCTCAGTGGGGTGGTTTGGACATTTTACTCTTGCATGTTGCGAGGAGGGGGCTCGATGTTGTGTTTCTATACAGATCCAATTTGGCAAGGGCCATATTATCCCGTCTTTGTGTTAGATTGTGAGTCCTTAGACAATCACAAAGTTGGAGAATACACTTGTAATTCTTATCTTGTTGAGGTGTTATGATGATCCACTGATGGGTTGTTAGTGTGATCTAGATCTAGATCTGGAAGATATAGAATGATCATTAATGTATTATAATATAAGATATTGAGACCAATATAATACAATAGAAAGGCATCAAGCATTTTTTTTCAATTTATATGCTTGTCTCACCCATATTAATTCTTAACACTTTGTTCAATTGTGCTCTTTGCCAGAAGAATTGGGCCCCTTTTTGTTGGGTTTCCAATGTTTTTATGCAGTTTGATTTGTGGTTTTTTTGGCTTTGGGAGGGTTTCCCTATTTCTGTTGTAGATATGGAGTTGGGTGAAGGATCTGTTAGTGCATTGGTTGAGATGAGCGTTGCTTGGGAGTTTTCAATTGTTGATCTTCATGTTTCATCCTCTCCCCCATGATATTTGTCTTCTCAAATTGCATTGTTCCCCTTCGATCAAAGTAGATTCAAAAGAAATACCCCCTCTTTATCTTTGTAAGGGTCGGTGGGAAGTTTAGAAGACCTGAACCCTGTGGAAGGGTTTCAGGTTTTTGTTAAGACACTTAGAGGGAACTCGTTTTAGATTTGAGTCTTTACATTTGATATAGTGGCATCCCTAAAGCAAATCTTGGAGAACCATTTGGGGATTCTCGTAGCCATGCAACACATAATTTGTGAAGGGAAACATATGCAAGATACGTTACATTTGAATGAATATAGTATTTCTAGGAGCTCCACCATATTCATATTACTGAGTTTGTGTAGGGGTGAAATAGGATCTAGAAATCCATCATCTTCAACTTCATAAGAGGATGTGGCATGGGGTAAGGGGCCCATTTCAATGGATCAACCTTCATACCTTCCAAGACCATATATTATTGAAAATTTGGATCAAATGCCAACCTTAGATGTCAATCATAAAGAGGTAAATCATCTCTTCTTTGTTCTCCATTCAAGGGTTTCCATTTGCATATTTAATGGATTTTGGCCAAAATTGCATTAGTGGGTTTTTACAACCTAGACAAAAAATTGTGATATTTATCTTTGTTCAAAAGGATTTTTTATTATATAGTTTGACTCCTAGGAAGATTTAGAGAAAGTATTCAAGGAAGGGCCTTGGTTTTGGGGAAGAGAAGGGCTCTTCATCACTCCTTGGTTTCTGAGCTTGATTCTTCAACAATGGTAGTAACAAAGATGCTAGTCTGGGTAAGGTTTCAAAATCTTCCTTTCCTTTTTGACATCACAAGGTACTAGAGGACATTAGCAATACCTTAGGAACTTTCAAAAAATGGACGATGAACAAAGAAAGGTTTATTTACATTTGCTTGTATTTGTGGAGAGATAGACCTAACCAAAGATTTACTTGACCATATACCAATGAAACATATATCCTATCAAGGGATCTAAACCTTGGATTATGAAAAAATGGCATTCAAGTTTTGTACAAGTTTCAAAATAGGACACTTACAAGAGTCTTATCCACAAGATAAAAATCCCCCCCAAAAGAAAAAGTGGTAGGTCTATAAAATAAAAGGTTGGAAACCTTTTGAACCCTTTTTTTCGGAGGATGAAGAAGAGGAAATCAGGGAGGACCATCCCAAACATGATGAAATGAGCACTCACAATCCCGATGAACCTACACATCCCATGCAAAATTTTAGAGAAACATAAACAATCCTAGAGTCTAATCATCATGGAGTTGTGACATGCTAAGAGGATGGGCTGGTGGGTTTGAAGAGAGTCCATGTTTCAGAAAGTTTATATTATGATAAATAACACTCCCATGTGGGGTCTGTCACTGAGTTGGAAGTTGTACCTATTGATCCACCTTCAAGGGGGTGGCAGAAGGTCCATAGAAAGAAGGGAAAGAAAGAGAACTTAAGTGCGTATTTTAACACTTAATTTCTCCTTTTTTATTTTTATTTTTATTTTAGAGCTAAGAGGTTGTTAATTTGCTCTCACAAAACTACAATCTTTTTCATATTGAATGCTTCTAGCATCTACAAAATAAATTTTTGTTCCTTTCTAAGTTGCAATGAAATTACTATTTTTCGAAGGATATTTTTTTAAAGATATTTTAAATAAAATAATTGGTTCTATTGAAATTTGGGTCAATTGTTTTTGGAATAAAATGAAAATTAGCAAATTATTTAAAAAAATGGAATATTAGCTAAATGGGGAAATTTACACCTAAAATTTCCAATTTCCAATTGATGCTTTCTCAAACAAGTATCTAAATAGAATGACATTATCAAGGAAATGGCTTGCTCCTAGAAGCTTGCAATTGGTTAGTATGATGTGTCTTCTGTTTAAAACAATACACACCTATAAAAATTAGTATTACAATGTTTCCACCACTACCTTCAAGAGTTTAGCAACGATTGTTTTTTTCATGACAAGTGGAATTATGTCTCATTTCAGGCATAGCCATTGCTAAAGAAATAAAAAGGTCAAAAGTATCATTGCAAAAAAAGGGTTTTAGAGTTGATTTAGAAACAACAAAAGGAGTTTTTAATGATGACATGATTATCACTATACGCACTTTTGGGTGTGGATTGGAACCATCCATATATGCACTTTTTGGGAAACTTTTGAGTTGCCTCCATATGAACATATGGCGATAACTTAAAATTGCGAAAAAAATTTAAAAAATCTTACATAATTTTGAACTATCTCCATAGGAACTTATGGTGGAAATTTATAAGTGTCACCATAAGTGCTAATGTAGGTGGTTCAAAACTACTCCTAAAAGCGCAAATAAGGAAATTTCAAAATTTCCCTCAAAAGTGCCCACAACTATGGTTACAAACTATACCCTAAGGAGATTTATATTGTTGTTAAAAAAACATATCTTTTTCCTTTCATTTATGATACATTTTTCGATCACCCTAAAAAATAATAATGGTAGCTTAAAACATTGTTAATTCAATAATGAATAAATATTTACTAGCAATGGTTGTAGAATAACTATAAGTATATATCATTTCTCTCATTTGACAATCATTTTTGAATCACCCTCAAAACTAATCAGGGTGGTCTAGAGCTTGTAATGCCCACTCCCTTGTCCTATTATCTTATATTAGGTTATTATCCTACTCACTGAGTGATTTAATTCTGTGATTGATTCTTTTTAGTATTATTAGTATAATACGAAGCATGTGTATGCGAGCTACATACCCACACCTCGCATGGATAAATTATATCCCATGATTAGTATTAAGTTTGATTAATAGTTAAGCTTAATTAGTGGTTAATTAATTGATTAACCTTTAATCTCAATTAATAATTAATGATTTAAAATTCTTATTTTTTTTTAAAGAAACATGTAGCATTTTTTATAAACAAAACTAGAAACAGGGCAGGTCCCTTACATTCAAGATAATCTTTGTCTCAGAGTCTTGTAGAGATACATTTAGAGAGGCCGTATTGCTACCTTTTATTTTTATCTATTTTCCTTACATCATTTAAACTGTAAACTTTCCAGAAAACACCAGAAGGTTGAACTATTCGACGAAACATGTAAAATGAAGCGGCAAGCTACCCACAACTGCCAAGTTATTTATCCTCCTGATCCACTTCAGACGAATGACCAAATTCTGTGTTCCACACAACATCAGGCTCATGTCTTCGACTCTCTGGTTCTGCTCCTTCTTCAACCATTGGAGTGGGTGTGTCTTACAAACCAAAAACTTCTTTCAACACACCGATGATAGAAACTTCAAACTTGAATTCAATGTTATCCACCTTAAATTTCAGATTGATCATGCATGTGTTAAGATGTTCCATGGATTTCTCGATCAACTCCATGTCTCTTCCAATTTTGACTAGGTGGGTCAACACTACAATCATCTGGTCATGTATTTCCTCCACTATTTTCTTGCTTTAATTTTCTATCAACATCTCCACATTTGTAGTGCTCATATTCCTGAGATCCTTTGCTCCATTACCATTTCCATTTCCAACTGAAGCCATTTTTCTCACAATCCTTCCCTACACAAAGATAATTATGTTCTTGAGTTGCATCACCCAAATCCTATAAATGTCTACTTGCTCCTTATCGGATGAGACTCCCATCTTATTGTAATTAAATGCCTTCCTTGTCTACAACTCAACCAAGGAACAATACTCCATTCTTATCACTGCAAAATTGCAATCAAAATGAAACACAATGGTAATGTGAAGGCTTTCACCTGCCTTCCCATTTAATAGCCAATGGAAGGAAATCTGCCTGTCCTGCAACATGGATATAAGGCTCCAATACATCCATCTATTAATTAATACACAGTTGGTGTCGAAGCCTCCCAAGGTGTTCCTGCCCATCCCCGAAGCAGTATTTAATTTATTAGTCTGATGATACTTGATTATTCCCACGATCCAATTCTAATCCATCAATACTTTGCTTAATCAATCCATTAAGGGACATGGAAAATGAGGCTAGAGTCATCAATTTTTACAACCCCTTACTCTAATGTCGCGCCTGTGTTGGATTGTAGGTATGCCTCATGGTTATTTTCCCTTTTAACATGATATAATTTGTATTCCTCTAAGTTACTGAGAAGATTCATTATCCTTATAATCAGAGGGGAGGGATCAGAGTCAATAAGATGCTTGTTCCTCAAGAGCATTGAGCACTTTTGAAATACCACCATTGAGCCACCAACGATAATAAGTTTCCTAATGCCTTTGGAGATACTGATCTTCAAGCCTTTCCATAGTGAAAGTACTTCAGCTTGATTGTTTGAGGCTTTCCCCAGTCCCCAGGCGAACCTTATTTTAGTTTTTTCTTCGGCGTTATAAAGCACCTCCCCCGCTCCTACCTCCCCAAATTAATGATTTCTAATAATTATTATTAATTCAATATTATATTAATTAGGATTCTCACCAATCCATTTTAATTGGTTGACCCTTAAAGTAAATATTATTATTTTATTATTAATACAAAAGTATTATTTTAGTGATTTACCATTTATTTATGACCTGACAAGTTTGACCTTAGAATTTACTTGAGGATTAGAGTGATGAATGAGGTGGTGGGCTCAAGAGGGAGGTTGGTTTCATTGATGGAGGTTGGCGACATTGATGGCAAGGGGAGACCTTGGGGATAAGTGTGAGAAACTTGAGAGAGAGGGGGAATTCTTACATGGGGCACTGGGGAAAACTTGGAGGAGGGGGGATTTTTATTCAAGGCCTGGGGGGAGGTTTTGGATATGAGACAAAGAGTGAGTGGTTCACTTTGGTGTTAGACACCATAAGGGTGTTGACACAAGGATATTAGACACGCTACATATGTGGTTTGCACTTGGGCTTAGAGGGCTTGGAAATCTATTGAGGTTCCATTGGCTAGGAAGTGAGATACATTTTCCTAGTTGGCATGGCGGCATATTCAATTAGGTGGTCCCAATAGGAGCACCACAATCAAGCCACCGTAACAAGGTATTATTTTTGTTGTTCTAATTATGTAAAATTTCCATAAATAATTTTTTTTTAATACCATTGATATGTTATTATCAAATATGTCAAATCACAGGGGTGGCACAGGGGGGAGGGATTTTACTTAATACTGATGGAATAATGGAGGTCAAATTCTAATGGGGCCTAGGAAGGAAATCCAAAAACCAAGCAAAGATGTATGGGATCCTGTAAGGTCTATGCATTGCTAAAGACAAAGGCGTGGAATATATTTTTGTCTTAGGAGATTCATAGCTTACGATCCAGTAACTCATTAATGAGAAATGACCGAAAGATAACTTCCTTGCCTTAGTGCTCCAAAGAATTAGAAGTTTGTTTTCATTCTTTCATTCCAAGAGGTTCTATGATATTCTCAAAATCAACAATAGGGAAGTTGGTATGCAAGCTAATTAAGTGTGGTCTTTGGAAGAGGCTAAGTTATAAATTAATGACTCTAGTGGATTCTGCCCAATCCCCTAATTGCCATATGGCCCCTAGATTTTGGTTATCCGCTAAGCCCCTTCCTTATTTGTCTATGGATTTCCTTAGAATTATTCTAAATCCATCTCCCCTTCCTTATATCCCCACCACCCTACTTCGCATCGCCCTTTATATTAATGGTTTGGTTTTATGTTGGCAGTTGTATATCCCATGACGTGGCATATTATGAGAGTTGTCACCATGCATTGGAGTTTATCTTCATCTCACATGCTTGGCTTTACTACAATTATCTTCCCTGACCTTGGAAACGCCTTCATATCATAATAGTGATGGCTCTATTAAGAAGAAGTACTAGGAAATTTAATGACATGATGATGAGAAATGTGTGGATTGACAGGGGAAGGAGTGTTAAATCTATATTGTGCATTTATTCGATTCCATTTATGTTTGTGTTCACATCTTTGATTGATCCATCTCCTTCGTGGTCTGTGAATTTGGTTTTGATTTGGTATTTGGAATCAATTGTGGCATTCAGGCATCCAAATTTCTGATAGCTTTGCGAAGATCTCTGCTTCAGATTTTTGTTGCTCCTTCTTTGTATAACGAGTTTGTGGGTTCGATATTTTAGTTATTGGGAGTTCTAGAAGTCAGGACTCATTGGTTCTGAAACCACCTTTACAACGCCTGGGCTCCCTAATTTTGTTGACCTCGGGCTGGTTTAGGCTCTAATTCAAGAAGATAAATCTTTGTTTCCCGTTTTCAATTCAGTTATCTGCAATCAATTCGAATTAGATGGAAAATCAATGCATGTAGGCTCCTTTATCAACACTCGGGGTTTTAATTTGAACTTATTAAATAATTTAAAGGTTTTGTGGTTATCATCCCAGTAACTCTGTGGTCTTCCTTCCATGGAGCTCTGTGTATGTCTCTAGTTCAAAGGTTGTTAGGTCCCTATCTACTAGTGTAGCCCCTTATTGTTATTAGTGCAACCCCCTTACTGTATTGTTGCGCCCATGTAGTCCCCATATTGTTATTATTGTGCCCCATATAATCCCACTATCGTTATTGTTGTGCCCTTATAATATTATTGTTATGTAGGCTTTGATTATATTGTGACCCACTCCTATATATTGAAAGGAGGCCTTGTCATTTGTATCATCCAAGAATTGCTCATTTTTCTAATGTAAAGGAGGTCTCCCCCTCGAAGAGGCTTATTTTGAAGTCATTGATCTATCTTTTCTTCTATTTCTTGAGTTGGTTGAATAACATTTTGTATCAGAGCTTTGGATTCTAGGGTTTCGCTGCTTCAAACAGGTCATCGTGGAATTTTTGATCTAACTTTTTTCTATGAAGTTTTTGAAGCTGCAATTAAAACTCATTTGAGCCGAAATCGTGGTGAATCTCATGATCGAATTTTAGTTCTTTCCTCGCTATATTTTTGGAGATATGATCCAAGAAAGTTAGGGTTTTTGCAAGCTCTAGAAAGCTCCAATGAAAACTCATTTGAGCCGAAATCGCGATGAAACTCATGACCAAATTTCAGTTCTTTCCTTGCTATAGTTTTGGAGATATGATCCAAGGAAGTTAGGGTTTTTGTAAGCTCCAGAATTTGATCTCAAAAAGGTGACCTTGGGAAAATCTTCATAACTTTCTCTCTGAGAATCAGATTCAAATTTCCTAAAAAGTGACAGAAATACAACATGATTTAGTGGGTTGGGTATCGTTTTCAAGGCCGAAGGTCAAAACAGTGACACATGGCACTTCATCCAGGTTCGCTCTACTGAACTAGTCTATAATCAGGTCATTGTGGGATATTCGACATAACTCTTTCTTGGAGAATCCAATATCAATCAGACCTGTGGAGTTGCAAAGAGGTCTTAAAGGGCTACGCCAAGATGAAATTTCAGACCTTGTAGTTCCGCAATTATAGAGATATAACAAATTCAATGTTGAGCTCTTAAAAGTAAGAAAAAGAATGACTCGAATCAAGAAAATAGAAACACCTAGTAAGAAAAATTGGAGGGATGATTTGAAGAATGAGATCAAAGCTATTATCAATAATATCAATGGTATAGAAGAAAAATTGAACGAAAACATGGAACATTTGAAGAAAGACACCGAAGGTTTGAAGGAAGGTGGTGCAAAGTTGCTACAAGAAAGGCTTCCTAATGATGAAAATGTAGTAGAGGATACTCATGATGAAAACAAAAGAAATGTTAATCATGATTTCATAGAATCTAACATTGGATTGAAGACCCACCATATTCCAAAGTTAAATATGAGGAAGTTTGATGACAAGGATCCGGTAATTTGGGTACTATAGATGGAGCACTATTTTGATCTACATGATGTGCAACTGTTATAAAAAGTACGTATTGCATATTTATATTTAGAACCGAATCAGTTTGTATGGTATGGATGGATTTGTTCTCGTAAACCAGTTGTCACCTGGTCAATTTTCATGGAGGAAATGATAACACATTATCAGGATAAAAAGAGTAACACCTTCTTTAACCAATTGATAAATCTCAAACAAAAGGGTTCAATGGTAGCACACATTGAGGACTTCCAAAAATTGAATATATAAGGGTAAACGATATTCCAGAGAAGCATAGGATTGAAGTATTCATAGGGAATTCAAAGGATAACATCCAACATGAGGTTCGCCTTTGGGAACCTGATTCAATGGAGAAGGCATTCAGGTTGGCAAGAAAAATTGAAAGAAAAATTATGGAAACAAGGAAGCCGACCACTCATAACTATAAATATGGGAGTGTTGCTGCTCCTAGCCTCCCAAAACCTACAAGGTTGACACCACAACAATTGGAAGAAAAAAGAGAAAAAGGGCTTTGTTATAGTTGTGATAGAAAATACACTAAAGGTCATAAGTGTGGTGAGAAGAAATTATTTTACATAGATTGTGACGAGGAGGAATAAAAGGATCAACAAAACGTCAAAAGAAGATGATATATACCAGGAACCAACCCCAGAGAAAGAATAAATGAATCTGACCATAACTTGTAATGCATTGGTAGGAATTAACACTCCTCAAACTCTTAATATAGAAGGACATAGCAAGAAGAAAAAGGTTCAAGAAATGAAATATCACATCGAGCATAAACAACAAGTTCTCCAACTTTTAAAGGATAACCCCAATTTGGTGCGGAACTGAATGAAACAATAGGCAAATCAACATCGCAGCGAAAGAAGTTTTGATGTAGGCGACTAGGTATTTTTATGGCTACAACCATACAAACAAATGTCCCTCAAGCAAGCTAAGAATGATACTAAATTATCACCAAAGTACTATGGTCGTTACAAGGTGTTGTAAAAGATTGGTACTATGGCATACAAATTGGAGCTTCTTGCATCTACCCGAGTGCACCTAGTTTTCCATGTTTCATGCTTAAAGAAGTTTATAAGTGACAAGCTCCCAGTTCAAACAATATTGTTGGAACTTAACGAGGAAGGAAAAATCATAGTGGAACTTGGAGTAGTCACGGAAACAAGAACCCAACAACTATTAAATCAATCAATTTCAGAGTATCTCATCAAGTGGAAGAACTTACCCGCTGAAGATTTCACATGGGAGGATGAGAATTTTATACAGAAGCATCCAAGACTACTCAAGCTTTGAGGGAAACACTTTTTGAAGGAGAGGGGCATGCTAGGTCCCTATACTACTGGTGTAGCCCCTTATCGTTATTAGTCCAACCCCCTTATTGTATTGTTGTGCCCATTTAGTCTCCATATTGTTATTATTGTGCCCCATATAAGCCCACTATTGTTATTGTTGTGCCCTTACAATATTATTGTTATGTAGGCTCCAATTATATTGTGACTGTTGAGTCTTGAAAATGTCATTCATTTCCATTACACTTTCACTATTATGTCCATTATATCACCTCCATTTCACTACTATGTCACCACATTCATCCCACTTTCATTATCATTGGGCCACATTTATGTTTTTCCAAACTTTATTAATTCTAAGCCTTTTTAGTGAATTTGTGGTTAAAAATTAGGAAATAATGTGCATAAGCTTATACCTAA
>APFE030101043.1:30450-47040 GCA_000404065.3 Pinus taeda
GAGTTATCCATGAGTGAATACTCAGTTATCTGAAATACAGTAGTTACATGCATGCAAGCATTAACTAATTGAACTCTCATTAATTTAAACAAATTGTTTAAATCAATCTAACTGGACTTGACTATGTTAACTGAGCCAACTAATTACAACTCATTCTTATCTCTTTCACTGATGGATAAATTCCTCAATTAATAGATAAATTGTTGCATGTCCTCACATAGACTTCAAGTTTGTTTTTCCTTAACTAATTAACTCAAGATGAATTAATTAATCAATTTACAAACTGTTGTTAATATCAAATTCGAATTTTACTTCCTATGTTTAGTCCAGGGACTGACTAAAATAAGGATCCAACCCAAACTGCTAAAAATAGAATGTTATTTTTAGCACTTCCATTTTTCATTCCCTGTTGCCCAATCCAGCACTCGTACCCAAACTGCTATTTTTAGTAGTGTTATTTTTAGCACTTCTATGTTTAGCATTTCTTGTTTCCATTTTCAACATATACAAATTAAATCCACAGTAGCTCAAATATGTCAGGGGAGGTCAAACCCCTTCAAAGATGGGTTTCATGGTAAATCATGGTGGAGTGGATTTAAAAAAAGGCATCCAGACCTTGTGCTATGTACAGCTAAGGGGCCTTGACAGAGACAGGGCTTTAAATCTATGCCCTGCAATTGTGTCCAAGTTCTATAACACTCTTTCTACTACATATGAGCAACACTCATATGCCCCATACCATATATGGAACTTTGATGAAACAGGCTTACATGCAGGAAGGAATTGTGGTATGTGGGTAATTGCCAAAAGAGGGAGCATAAATGTGCCTAAGATTTTGCCTAAGAGCGGGGAGTGGATCACTATACTTTCTTGTGTCAATGCAATTGGTTCTTCAATCCCAGGATTTTACCTATTCAAACGTAAAACATAACTAAAAAATTATATACAGAACTGTGAATCAGGTGCATGTGTGGCAGCACGTCCCCATGCATGGATGACAAAGGAACTATTCTTGAATTGGCTTTTTCATTTCGCTACATCTGTACCGGGTCGTGTCTTGCCTGAAAACAGACACCTACTAATTTTAGATGGGCATGGAAGCCACATGGCTTTGCATACAATTGAGGAGGCCAACAATTTTGGCATTGACCTGTTAACATTACCGACTCATACCTCTCACAGATTGCAACCCCTTAATTTCAGCGTGTTTGGGCCTTTCAAGAATTATTTCATGATCGAGCGAGCTTCGTGGATGGCAAAGAATACAGGGGTGGAAGTAAAGAGGTTTGAACTAGTTGAGCTTGCAAGTAAAGCATTAAAAATGGCTCTCACACCTTCTAATATCGATGTTGGATTTAGGAGGACTAGTATATGGCCACTTAATGTTGATTCTCTCATGCATGATACTTGTTGTAGCCAAGCATTTTATGTGGAAGGTCAAGAAGCAGAGAACTTATAAGACCATGTTGATGCCCAAGAAGATATTGATGATTTTGAAGGTATAATGTCCCTTTATGAAGGGCACTTATGTGGTGATGATGATGAACATGTGAATGAGACTTATTTCAGTCATGAACCAACTGTCAATGTCATGGAGGCTGTCACACCTACTGAACCACATGCCAATTCTACATGTGATATTCCATATGAGGCAGTTGATGAAGTGAATGAAAATGAAAAATTGATTTCAAATGATAATGCAACAGGATTAAGCAATGAACAATTGAGCATGGCAACCCAGGTAAGCCCACCATCATGGTTGAAAGAGGCCATGATGAATATCAACCCACATAATGTGTCTACCACCAGTGAGGAAAGCATGGATTGCCTGCACAACCATCAGAGTTGAACACCAAACTTGTTCATTATTTTGTGGACAATGGTTCATTGGAAGAGGAGCCTATTCAACATGAGGTACTTGAAGAAGATAATGGGGGCTAATCAGTTGTACCAGAGGTTTAAATCCAAGTGTTAGATCCTAGGGAGCAAGGGGAAAATCGCAGATTACTTGGTGCATTCCTAAAGCTACAAGTAGAGAGAGTGAAGGCCTCATCAAGGCACTCAATTGCAGATTGTCTTCGTTTGGGGAGGAGTTCATAGTTGCTCACATCTGAAGATTATATGAATTTATTGTTTGATTCTGAACATAAAAAAAATGAATTTCGGGAAACTAAAAAGAGAAATAAGGAGTTGGCCAAGGACAAGAGAGCTACAAGGATTGCAGCAGTAGAAGCTCGAACAAAGAAAGGATGGAAAGACAAAAAGCAAGGGAAGATAAGGAACATCAAAAACAATTGGCAAGGCAAGAGAGGGAGGCAAGAAAGGTTCAAGGAGTGTTGGAAAGAGGAGGAGGGGTGACCAGCACGGAAGTCTATGGTCCAAGCCAATTTGAGGCAAATAGGATGATGTCCAATACGCTGGACGACATTGTAGATCACGCACCATCATACCAAGAGCTGATTAACATCCAAGTTCCCCGCTATCAACCAGGGGTTCTGCCCACTCATATACCCCTACCAGTGCAGGTTTGAATCCAAATTGTGTTTATATGACACCTACACCCAATGTTGGAGTTAATAACACAAGTGGACACTTGGGTTACTCACTCCCTCCATGGCTACAAGGAGAAGATTGGAGTCAAGGATATGGTAACATTCAGGCACATCCTAATCAACCAACCTTGGGTAGTCCACCATACTTGGGTCAGGTAGAAGACTCAACAATTTTGGGCAATGCAAGAAGTGGAGGCCATCAAGCATAGGGGTGGCATGAATTAAATTTTGTAACTACTATCACAATGTGAATTTTGTAACGACACTTGTCCCACGCATGCAATGACGTGTTGGCTACTTATTAAAACTGATTCGGTAGGTTATGGCGGGGTTTAGGGTTTCTATACCATGATTACGTTGTGCATTGTTCATTTACACGTTCATTTCTGTTTGGGACCTGTTCTTGTCCGTTCGCTCTACAGGGTAGTTGAATTTGAATTGGAATTATGATCTGGAATTATGAGGAAAGTCAACATACTAATCACAATGTGAATTTTGTAAGGATGCAATATGTTGATTGGTTTCATAGTAGAAGCTAAAATATAAACTAAATTGAATTGGAATTGGAATTATGATCTGCAATTATGATGAAAGGCAACATAATAACTCAGGAAAAGAAGTGAACATGAAACAAAAGTAGTTACAAATCAAAGGAAAGATATGCCCAGGGGCATGTGCTTGAGAAGTGCAATAGAAATCAACCCTCTGTCTGCTCATAGAGGCAACAAACAAAAGAATCCCTTTGTTCTCACTAAAGGGAATTCAAGAGAAAATAATAGAAAGTAAAGATCAATTGAATCCAATTTGAAACAACATTGCAAAGGAAAAGAAGTAGTAATTTAGAACAACACTCAAACTTGGATATGTGAATTTTGTGAGGATGTGATATGTTGATTACTTTCATAGTAGAAGCTAAACTATAAACTAAATTGAATTTGAATTGGAACTATGATCTAGAATTATGATGAAAGGCAACATAATAGCTCAGGAAAAGAGGTGAACATGAAATAAAAGTAGCTACTAATGGAAGGAAAGATTTGCCCAGGAGCATGTGCTTGAGAAGTGCAATAGAAACCAACCCTCTATCTACTCACAGAGGCAGTAAACAAAATAATCCCTTTGTTCTCACTAAAGGAAATTCAAGAGAAAATAATAGAAAGTAAAGATCAATTGAATCCAGTTTGAAACAACATTGCAAACGAAAAGAAGTAGTAATTTAGAACAACACTCAAACTTGGATTTGGTTCCATATCAGTGCTATCGGAGCAGTTTCACTCCTCTGGATCTAGAAGCCAAAATTCTCTCATTCTGAGAGTTGTAGCTTGCTGCCATGGCCCTTTAGGTTTCTATATTACCCTTTAGGAAAAAGGAAATAAAATCTCAGACTCTAGAGAGAAACCCTAGTCCACACCTTAGTTCTACTATTAAGAGGCCTTGCCCTGAACCTTTGTATGACAATCACACTACAGGTAGCACAAATTTTTAATGGAAAAGGCATTGAGAAAGGTTGTCCTATTGAGCATTAAATCAAAAGATGGAACTGGAGTCTAAGAGAGGTCTCATATTGGCATTGGCATAGCTTTCAAGGGGGTGTTATGCAAAAGAAATAAAAGGTTTAATGCATCGCTGGTAATGAGGCAACTTGGTGGTTACTCTGTCACATGCAAAGGGACACAAAGATTAGACCCGCATTCGAGTGTGTGGTATATCAACACTAGTTATCAGATAGGAGTTTGAACTTAAAGGCCTCAATGAACCTAATATTGTTCATTTCCAAAGTTAGGATTCAAGGGCAACGAAGACTCTCTGGTTGGAAAGTGTAGAGGACTAAGATTGGATAACTGAAGTGTAACAAAGATAGCAAGAGATCAGAGTAGAAATTTTTGAGGTGCTTTAAGGCATATAGAAATTTCTATACAAACATAAATTAATGTAAAATAGAAATTTCATATCTATCCTAGACAACCCAAACAATATTTCAATTCTTAACAACTACAAACATCCAGACAACCCAAGAGAAAAATACCAAAATGTTTTGATAAGTTTCAGCCTTCTAGGCTAGATATGAACACAAACAATTACAACTCTAAATACAACAGCAAAACAACCCTTATCTTCTTCAATTACAATGCTAAATCACTTAGCATAATCACCATTAATTTATGTCAAATTAGCAAGACATATAAGTCAGAAATTATAAACCCTGAAAAACATAGATGGCTGAAAATCAAATCTCCAATTCACACAAGTATGGACAGCTGAAAACTTCATTAATATGCATAAGATGAAGTTCATACGCATACTAGTCTTATTTCAATTATCCTAGACAACAACAAACAATATTTCAATTCTTAACAACTACAAACATCCAGACAACTCAAAAGAAAAATACCAAAATTTTCTAATAAGTTTCAGCCTTCTAGGCCAAATGTGAACACAAACAATTACAGCTCTAAATACAACAACAAAACATCCCTTATCTTCTTCAATTACAATGCTAAATCACTTAAGCATAATCACCATTAATTTATGTCAAATTAGCAAGACATATAAGTTGGAAATTATAAACCCTGAAAAACATAGATGGCTGAAACTCAAATCTCCAATTCACACAGGTATCAAACAACTGAAAACTTCATTAATATGCATAAGATGAAGTTCATATGCATACTAGTCTTATTTCAATTATCCTAGACAACAACAAAAAATATTTCTATTCTTAACAACTACAAACATCCAGACAACCCAAGAGAAAAATACCAAAATATTTATAATGAAAGCAATTGATATTTTTGCATCTACCCATGGTTGAAGTTGAAAGTGAAATTGAGAGTGTGAGCTGCCATCAGTAGAATTGATAGGTCCAAGATAGAAGAAAGTTGGAGGTGGGGTTTGGTCTGGGGCTATGTAAGGTTTGCTCCACAACCAAAGCCAAGTATTCAATACTCTATATTCAACTCTCCCCACATAACATCACATCTACACCTCAGCTTCCTATAGGCTTCCCCACATTGGGCCTCGTATTGTTGAGCCTGGGATAAGAATTTACTAATCTTGGGAAGGACGGTTCATTTTAAGTGTGTGGATAACCCATCTCACAAGCCTAGGAAAAATTCTACAAGGCTGTAATTGTTACACCCTTAATTAATGTTGTTGAGGTTTCACCTGGAAGAAGAAAATTCAATCTGTTAAAAGTTCCTGTAGGAAATTCATACACACACAAAGGATAGATCATATCTTATCTCAAGAAATTTCTTCACAGAAACGAGTCCTCTCTATACCTCCATAGAATGCAAGCGAAACGGGGGTTAATGTAATCACTGAGTGTAGAAATTCCCACTCTAGATCAACAGATTATGCAATATACTAAAGCAAAATACAAGATCTACTTCTACAACAAACTTTACGAAAGCTTAATCGAATATGAGCAAGATCAATTAGAACACATATAACTGAGAATGAGAAATCAATCACACATGAACACAGAAGAATAACCCGGAGAAAGCCTCAGCCTAAAACCCCAATCTCTGTATTATCATACAAGTGGAAATATGTTCAAATTACAAAAAGAATCAGCTCACAAGCTATCCTGCTCTCTCTGCAATCAATCTACTGCTCATAGACAGTCAAAGGCTTCTCAGAAACTGTCTCCTCTGCCCTCCAAGCCTCCTATTTCCTTTTGCAGTTTTCCTTGGGGTCCAGTGTTGCCACATGTGTGAATTAGCCTCTTCACACAGTCATTTACCTCTGATCTAACTGCGCAATATTGAAGGAGATAATTCCTTTTGCATGGATGAGTTTCCTATATAGGAAAAATCCTCCAAATGATAGTATATTGTCCCTTCCTCTGATCTCATCTGGGTCTCTGACTGAACTGACATGCATGAGTTATTTATGAGAGAATATTCAGTTATCTGGAGAGCAGCAGTTACATGCATGCAAGCATTAACTAACTGAACTCACAATCAGTTCAATGAACTATTTGAACTAATATAACTGAACTTAACTCAGTTAGTTGAGCTAACTAATTACAACTCATCCTTATCTCTTTAACTAAGGGATAAATTCCTCAATCAATGGAGAAATTGTTGCATGTCCTCACATAGACTTCATGTTTGATTTTCCACAACTAATTAACTCAAGATGAATTAATTAATTATTTTACAAACTGCTGCTAAGAACAAATTCGAATTTTTACTTCTCAATTTTTGTTCAGGGACTAACTAAAATTGGAATCTATCCCGAAATACTATTTATAGCTATGTTATTTTTAGCACTTCCGTTTTTCATTCCTTGTTGCTATGTCCAACACTAGTACCCGAACTGTTATTTATAACAGTGCTATTTTTAGCACTTCTATTTTTAGCATTTCTTGTTGACATTTTCAACACTCCCTCTCAACAAGAAAGGCATTCAACTCGAACCCGATCCTCAACCTTTGGAATGTTCTGCATGCAACACTTCTCCCAAGTGCTATTGCTCTAGTAACTCTAGAAACAAAAAAAAACTCCCAACTGACCTCCCTGTTGGGCTAGAAACATCCTCTGATGCTGGAGCTCCATCTGCCGCTGACAAGTGCTCCCTCTCTCACCTCTGAGCTGCTGCAACACTCCATGCATCTCGCACCATTGCACACCTCTCTGTGCCATCCTACACTAGTGCAACACTCATGTGCCTCTCGCATTGTTGCAGCTTGCTAGCTCTGCACTGTCTTGGGATTCCTGCACTGTAGCTCTCTCTGTCGCTCCATCCGCATCTGTCTCTACCCACTTAGCTAGTCCCGTTGCTCCTCATCGGGGCTCCCGTAGCAAGGTCTAATCAAAGAGGTTGGGTACCTCAATGATCATGCCCCTATTCCAGCCTTCTTGGGACTATCACTCCACATCGCCCCACCTCCTACCTAGAGATATGGATGCATGTGATCCCTCTGCCCACTTGGCTCGAAATTTCCCCCTACTAGAGGTCTCTGCATGAGTAGATGTCTCCACTCGATCTCCTCTCGACATCTCCAATTGTGGCTCCTCCACAATTGTCTGAGACTTCTTCTGTGGTTGCATGTTGAGAGATAATTTACTCTCCCTCTAACAAGTATCTAACCTTTGCCTTGCTCCTCAACACTTTGCATGTGTCTTGTACCTCAAGTGCATATAGGTTCTTGGCTAGCACACCAATCTGTTTCACCTTTCCTGCCATCATGAAATTTTTTGGAAAAAGTGATGATTTTAAATCAGTGATATCTCCCTCATCCGAACTCCGATTCAACCGATTTTTTTGTTTTTGAATTAGGGTATTTTTTTTCGCAAGGAATTCAGATCTGTTATTTGTTTCTGAAAATTTTTCACAAAAAAATTTAGAACTTATTTGCAAACTCGCGGCCCATTTTATTTATTTATTTTAATTCTCTTCTTCGTATATTGTGCTCTGCTTTGATCACCTTTGCTTTGATGCCATGTAGAAATTTCCACTGTAGATCAACAGATTATGCAATATACTAAAGCAAAATACAAGATCTACTTCTACAACAAACTTTGCGGAAGATTAATCGAATATGAGCAAGATCAATTAGAACACATATAACTGAGAATGAGAAATCAATCACACATGAACACAAAAGAATAACTCGGGGAAAGCCTCAGCCTAAAACCCCAATATTTGTATTATCATACAAATGGAAATATGTTCAAATTACAAAAAGAATCATCTCACAAGTTATCCTGTTCTCTCTACAATCAATCTACTGCTCATAGACAGTCAAAGGCTTCTCAGAAACCTTCTCCTCTGCCCTCCAAGCCTCTTATTTCCTTGTGCAATTTTCCTTGGGGTCCAGTGCTGCCACCTGTGTGAATTGGCCTCTTCATGCACTCACTAACCTCTGATCTAACTGCAAAATCCTGAAGGAGATAATTCCTTCTGCATGGATGAGTTTCCTATATAGGAAAAATCCTCCAACTGATAGTACATTGTCCCTTTCTCTGATCTCAACTAGGTCTCTAATTGAACTGACATGCATGAGTTATTTATGAGAGAATATTTAGTTATTTGGAGATCAGCAGTTACATGCATGCAAGCATTAACTAATTGAACTCACAATCAGTTCAACAAACTATTTAAACTAATCTAACTGGACTTAACTCAGTTAACTGAGCTAACTAATTACAACTCAAATTACAACTCATCCTTATCTCTTTAACTGAGGGATAAATTCCTCAATCAATGGAAAAACTGTTGCATGTCCTCACATAGACTTCATGTTTGATTTTCTACAACTAATTAACTCAAGATGAATTAATTAATTATTTTCCAAACAGCTACTAAGATCAAATTCGAATTTTTACTTCTCAATTTTAGTTCATGTACTAACTAAAATTGAAATATATTCCGAAATACTATTTATAGCAATGCTATATTTAGCACTTCCATTTTTCATTCCTTGTTGCTATGTCTAACATTGGTACCCAAATTGCTATTTATAGCAATTCTATTTTTAGCACTTCTATTTGTAGCATTTCTTGTTGCCATTTTCAACACTAAGGGGTTAATGTAATCACTGAGAGTGATAATCGAAGAAATAAATAGCCATCAAACCCTAGGAGGAAAGAAATGTTTTTCTTTTACCTATAAGGGTGGTCATGGAAACCCAGAACTTGGTCCCTCCCTCGAGCTCGATAGAAGCCTTGGAAGGGTTTTAAGGCTATTTAACATTGCCAAGAGGTAGCTACGAGCTATGAGCAAAGAAATAAAATGATTTTCTATCAGAGAATAACATACTTCCTACTCCACAACTGCATGCTTACCAACAAGGGAGAGGGCATAAACCCTTCCATGGGGAAGAATTCTAGAGATAATCGTGACTTATGCAGTGAAACCTGATTCCCAAAACTTGTATCCAGTCTATTGTGCATAATAATATATCACATTTCCAGAGAAAGTAAGAGGGGTGAACCTCAACGCTATGAAGAGATGTTAGTCGACCAAAAATTGTAACAAAATTTAAGAGAAAGGTCACACTGTAAAGCAACACACCAAATAAAACATATCACAAGATTATACAAGGTACTCAGATCCTCAGGAACTGTGCCCTATTGGTATCGGCAAAAAAATCAGTGACAAATATTAGGGTTTCAATTTTTCGGTTGCAGAGCCATGTTCACCAAGTCACGAAATCGAATGAGACCGCAAAATCCAATAATTGGCCAAAACCCACACAGGTAAGCAAAGGCACAATATTCCAATGGAGGCTAAATGTGTTAAAAAACACAGTAAATCTAGTTGGTAGGACAATGTCCTACCTTTTTTCTGCATACCAAAAAGCCACAAGAACCCCAGATGCTCAAACAATAGCTCAAACTGCAACAACCTGCAAAAAAACATCAAAATGGTTAGATAGGGACCAAAAATCAATTAAACAATGAAATTGCAGCTAAGTTATTCAACCACAAACTTGAAAAATATGTTTGGAGTGCGAAACGACCATCTCCAACACCGAGTTGAGCATAATTAGCCACAGGGATAAAGGCAAACGAATAACAAGCCCATACCACCAAATGGCGAAGAAAAACTAGGCAGAAAAACAACACAAAACGGACGACAACAACCGAACAAGCTAAAGAACAACCACCTTTGCTGAACCATAAACCACCACCCGACACTGTGAAGCCACTACTCGCATCATGCACAACAGTAATGGCAGTGACCTCCATTGGAGCAACGACGATCAACTATTGGCACTGCAAACGAACAAGAACAACTCCCAAATAGAAATGAACTTTGGAATGAACAATGCACAATGTAATCACTAAATGAAACCCTAAACCCCGTCATAACCTGCCGAACTGATTTTTATAGGTAGCCAACACATCATTGCATGCATGGGACAAGTGTCGTATAGAAAAAGGGTTTGCGAGTGTAACGTTGTGGGTGGTTGACGTGGAAGTGTTCGCCTAATGGCATCCCTCCCCTATTAATAACAACACCATCCACAACCATTTCAATATGTCACTTCCTTTAAGTATAAATTAATGATAAAAATTTACAAAAGTAACAAAATTTAGGTATACTATAGTTGATTAATTATGTAATGATGCAGGAGCATCCAACTAGGGCACCATGACCGAGTGTTGGTCTCTGCCAGGGTGGAAAGTTGTATTAGCGTATTGGTTTCTTTATGTTCAATTTGTCAAAATAGGATGTAGGACTTTGTTTTTCTTTTTAATCTCAGTATTAGTTAAGGACAGTTTGGTCGGTTAGGGTCATTAATTTGTTTGTCTTTAATCAATAGTAGGTTACTAATTGTTTTGTCATTTTAGAGGAAAAAGACAAAGATATCTAATGTAAAATCTTGCAGTATAGGCAGAATCGAATACATGAATAGTTATGTAACTAATAAGACTTGCAACTGAAAAAGTAACTACACAATTCAGGTAACTATGAACAGAGGACATAAATGTAACATCGAAAATCATTCAAAGGGTTCAGCGTTTTGCATATAGCAATAAAAAAAATACAGAGAACAAGTTTATTATCCATCCATCTGTAACAATTTCTTCATACTGTGTATCTATATTTCTTAACCATTAAACAATTCAAAATGACAAACAAAGTGTAGGCATACAGCTTCACGCATTTCCTCTCTTAAAGAACAGAGTACTGACAGATTGATCGCATACAAGTTCTTTTTCAAAGACGAGAATGGACAAATAGTGAACAAGCCCGTGGCCAGAAGAATTCAAAGTCGCATAACCAAATGAACGAGAAAACAAGAACCTGAGCATCAAGTGAACAAACCCCAAGCAGAGGTAACCCGTGTCAAACTATTTAACGCAATTTCTTTTCATTCCCAACGGAACAGAAAAAAATATATGTTTGTTACTACATAACAATTCAGTATTACATTGGCTGAAAAAAGTAGAAGAAACAATGCCTATGAAACAGATTAAACCCTAGTTGAGGGTTTGATATAGTGAAACCCTCGTATCCAACTGTATGGTTCAACAAAAACGAACTGCAAACTAGCATTGTAATAGAGGTGAACCCAGGTCACATAGCGACACAAGCAAAGACCAAACGAACAAACGTTGTGGCACAGCCAACAGAAATTACAGGCCCTAGTTACAACCCTACGAAGACTATAGTGACAGAGCCTACCAGAAAAGAACTGAAGGGTTTGAGAACCGAAGGGTTTGAAGCCGTCCACGTCCAAGGTCGAACCCCGCCCTGCAAGACCAGAGCAGGCAAAACCTGTCAGTCCAACCACGCATAAAAGAAAACAAGAGAAATACAGTTTGGGCAAAGGAAGAACGAGACCCTTACCTGAGGACGTGTTTTACAAAGAAAACGCAGACTATTGAGCCACAGAACACGAAAGCCACCTAAGACGAAGGGGCAAGACATTGTTAGCATTGGAACCAGGCAAAAATAAAAGTGGAGCATGGAAGGGTAAGTTACTTGAGGAATAAGAGCTGAGCGAGGCCACTGTGCCTGTAACTTGAGCATGCGAAGACAATAACAAAAAAATTTAGCAGCAGAATCGTAGCAAAGCAACAAACAGCAGGACAGTAACAGTTGAGAACCAGACAAGACCAACCAGTGATCGATTCCATGCTCGAACATATAAATTAACAAACAGAGCCTAGAAAACAAATAAACCAACCTCCAGAACGCGTGATAGAGCCGCACAACAAAGAACATAGTCACCAACAGCATAGGCAGAGCTTGTAGCTCAACATTCATTCGCAGACAGAACAAAAAAAAAGACCATTACAAAAGAAACCCTCCTGGAGTTCACCATGCAGAGAAAAAATTCGAAATGATGAAAATGCCAAGGGTTTTGCCAAAATGAATTAGCGGGAAACAAGGATCGAGGCAGGCCAGATCAGCGGTCACATTAACACTTTGCCATAAATGATTTCAACAACCACAGAAAATATCTATTGATTAAAAGTGTGATTAGAGCCTAATCATAACCCAAATCCGAGTTAACAATCAGCACCAGACAGACTTTAGTCTAAGTTGTACATTGGAGTGTGGGCTAGTCCCATCATGTAAAATGGAACTTCTAGAATCAACTTTTAACCATCAAGTTCTGGGTTGAATTTAAAATACGCATTTATGTAAGATAAGTAACATACTAGATTTATAAAATGATTAAACCATTTTAAAATATTATTTATTGAATTGATTATGCAAATATTTGTGTTTTCTAGATTTGTTAAATGGCAACACTTGCCATAAACTTTGGATTGAATTTAGAGTACACATTTATGTAACGTAATTAAGTAACTAGATTTATAAAATGGTTAAGATATTATTTATTGAATTGAAGACATATTACATATTTGTAGATATTTGTGTAAGATAAACTTTCGGTTGAATTTAGAGTACATATTTACGTAACATAATTAAAGTCACTAGATTTAAGATATTATTTATTATTTTGAAGACGCAACTACATATTTACGCAGTAAGGCGTTTCCATTTGAGATTAACTTCCCTGTATGCCACTGTGTAATGCCTTGAGCCGTTGATCCATTGTGTTAGACGATTAAAAAAATCTCTTCCGTCAGATCATTATAGACTGTTGTTATCCCTGTATGCCACTATGTAATGTTACCGATTCATTATCCTAGCAGCGCATCACCTGGCAAGCATGCACTATGTAATGTTACTGATTCATTATCCTGGTAGCGCATCAGCTGGCAAGCATGCACTCATCAGGTTACCTGTATTCCCATGTTTCTAATGGCGAATAGGTATAAGGAAATGTTACCCTGCATGATATCCAGGGCAGCCACAGTGGATGTAATATCGAGCGGAATGGGCGGGACAAGGAACGGTGCACCCTGAATTCCTAGCTGTCAAAATGCTGCAGGAGGGGCTTGTGGATATGGTAATCTTTACAGCCAAGGCTATGGAACGAATACTGCTGCTTTGAGCACTGCCCTTTTCAACGACGGACTCAGCTGCGGGGCTTGTGATGAAATGCAATGCAATGACGATCCCCAATGGTGTTTGCCGGGGACTGTCACGGTTACGGCTACCAACTTCTGCCAAACAACCCTCTCCCCAACGACAACGGTGGATGGTGCAACCCACCGCTGCAGCATTTCGATATGGCAGAGCCCGCTTTTCTGAAGATCGCGAAGTACAGGGGTGGGATCGTCCCCATCCTCTACACAAGGTATTTCTTTGCCCCGTGATCATTTGCATAACTTAACTGAATTCATATTCTCACGCCATTTCCAGTCTTTCTCGTTCTCTCTGCGCTTTATGTCTCCTCACTGCGTAACATTTGGTCGTACAAGATTTGAAAATGCAGTGACAGAACTATATCGTCTGCCATAACAATTTTTGGGAATCACATTTATTTCTTGATTGTGGTCAAGAGATTTTGGAAGATAAACGCGTGAGTAATCATATTTATTTTGTGATTCTGGTCAAGAGATTTTGAAAATAAACGCATTATGTGCTTTCTTTTTTAATCAATCGATTACCTAGCCATTAAAGTATTGATGCAGAGAGGGTAGCAAATGTGCAGCTTGTGGTTACTTCGCATCTCTGAACTATTCAGCTGAGGAGGACGAAAATATAGCGACTGAATGCGCATTACTCCCATCTCTGCAAAATATCTCCATTCTTACTTTCTGGTAATGGCAAACCTTAACTTGACGCCTGCTCCAGACGCAACATTCTCTGGATCGGTATCCACCTCCACTGCCTCCTCACATTGCAACTCCAACGACTATGCATACCACGTATTCATAAATCACCGCGGGCCTGACGTCAAGAAAAGCCTCGCAAGCCATCTATACTGTCGTCTTTCGTCAAATGGTTTAAGAGCTTTTCTGGACACTGATGAATTGCAAAGGGGCGACACCTTAACTTCCCAAATTTAAGGGGCTATTCGAACGTCCTCAGTCCAAATAGCAATTTTCTCTCCAAGATATGCTGAGTCCAATTGGTGTCTCAATGAGCTCGTCCAGATGTTGGAGTCGGGGTCCACAATTATTCCAGTCTTCTAGGGCGTCCATCCTTCAGAACTTCGGTGGACCGGGGGCAGAGATGGAACTTATCCTACAGCCCTGAACATCCTCTAATGTATCTTCTTGTGTACACGGGGCGAAAATGGCGGTTATGCTCGAGCACTGAGCAAGCTCGAAAAGAAGACCACATTCGATTCACGAACCAAAAAATGGAGGAAAGCTCTTTCAGATGTCTCACAAATAAGCGGTTTTGAGTTGAGCGCGTGTAACGGGTAAGGGCCTTCACTTTTCAATCTGTTACTCTTTCATTCGTTCTTTGCAGCCCTTCCTTACTAGTCATTTCACTATGAATATTATTATTCAGTGATGAGGGTGAGCTCGTTGATAAGGTCGCCGAACAAGTTTTGAAAAAGGTCATCAAAACACCTCTGAGTGTTGCTAAATATCCAACTGGTTTGAACAAGAAGGTAAAGGATCTAGAAGAGATAGTGTTATCTTAGCACCAAAGTGGGGAGGCTTGAGCGGTCGGTATTGTGGGTTTTGGTGGGGTAGGGAAAACCACCCTCACTAAAGAATTCTTCAACCGACACAGATCAGATTAGAGTCGATCTTGATTTTTATGTGATATCAGAGAAAACGCAGCTACTATGTCTTTACATTCCCTTGAGAGTAACCTTCTTAAAGATTTGATCCACGCGGATTTACAAATAAATAGCACTGATGAAGGCACAGAGAAGCTCAGAACACACCTCTCATCTTCTCACCACGCTCTCATAGTTTTAGATCATGTGGATCATATCGACCAACTGGATGCATTATTTTCACCAGTCAAAGATACCATTCATACCGAGAGCTTAATTTTAGTGACATCTTGCAACAAGGATATTCTTACTAGCTCGGGGATTGTAGAGTCATTTATTTACAAGCAGACCGGCCTTAATCGACAACACTCCCTAGAACTGTTTTGCTTGCACGCCTTCAACCAGAGTTATCCAGTTATGGGATTTGCAAAAGTAGTTGAAAAACTTTTGGAGACGTGCCATGGACTACCATTATCTCTTAAAGTGATTGGAGCGCTACAGAGTAATTTTTTTGCGTGTGGAACTGAAGTGTTCCTGGTGTAATCCCTGAGGAAGAGGAAGAAATTTGTAATAGACAGTTTTATTAATGAATACATCTGTAATTCTTTTTGTGCATGGAACTGAAGTGTTCCTGGTGTAATCCCTGAACAAGAAGAAGAAATTTGTAATAGGCAGTTTTATTAATAAATACATAGTGTTTTTCATGTATGTGAGAAACTCTGTCTGCTCAGAAAACTATTTTAGCTTCCCTGCGTTAAGATCCTGTGATTAAAAAAAGAGCGTCATTCGTTGTTCAGATTTTGTTTGGAATTATCAGAAATCCCCAACTTACCATAAAGGTGGTCTCTCAAAGATCCTCCACACATGTGCTCATAAATTAGTATAACCTCTTTGGAGTCATTATAATAACGTATTAATGATGCTAGGTTCCTGTGATTCACTTTAGAAAGAGGATACACCTATTAAACAAGAAAAGTCCACTATGAGCGTAGTTAGGCAATCGTTGTTGGGTGCAGAAATTGAACGGTGGTTAATCACTTTCAAATTGAACCATTGTTGTAATATCAAACGCTTCAAAATAAGGAAATTCCATTGTTGTAATTTGAAAGAGAAAACATTCCATTCATGTATCTTTTGTTTAAAAGCTATGAAAATGTTAAACATTCAATTGATTTATTGTATGCCTTTGAAATTTCACTTTTAAACCACGTGACAACGCTGAGTGTGGATATAACGATGACGTGTGATTTAAAAATATGTTTCAATGTTGTAGTTTTTTTTTTTCCAAGTGATCGGATTGTATTGAGAAATATGTTTAAACGTTGTAGTTTCTTTTTTATAAGTGTTGTTAGGATTGTATTGAGAAACATGTGAAATTTTGTTTTATTAATTTTAGGTGGTTGTTGAAATTTCAAGGATTTGCATGTGCTAATTTCTTTGAAGTTAGTGTTATCTCTTTTTAGGAAACAACTATTTTAT
>APFE030101043.1:47060-58259 GCA_000404065.3 Pinus taeda
TTTATTGAAATTATTTTTTTACAATTTAAATAATAAAATTTATCACTATACAAAAAGTGATGAGGAATTTTAGTGAGATGGAATATAATATGTGGAGGTGATTGGCGTGTTGTTGGTGTTTATTGAGGTTCAAGACCTTCAGAAATTACATGACTTCACAAGTGGGTTGATTTATTCTGGAAAATAGTTTATGGAATATTAAAAATTATCAAAATGGGTTGGGTTGTCACATAGTGTAAGATGATGTTAATTATACCAAAGGTGTTTTTCATCGTCCTATTTCCAAAGCAAAGGACAATAATTAAATTTTTGAGTTCTCCATTGGCACAATTGCATGGTCGACATCTTTGGTGGCTTTCTGGTACCAATCATCTAGTTATAGAAACCCTTAGCTCCAAGAAATTAGCAACGAATCTATTGGGTTTCGTTTGTGAATATACAGATGCATCATCAATAGATAAGAATAAAAATCACAATCTAAATATGAAGCCCCGTATAACCATTTTATTCAGGGGCAGTTCCATCACTACCATCAACTACCATCAAAAACCTGGCCACGCAATTAGCTTGCTTTTCTATTGTTACACTCGTCAAGTTGTATACCACAACCATAAAAGGAAAGATCTTTATAATATTCCACTACAAGAAAACTAACTTCCAATTCTACATCAATTTGAAATGGCCAAGTTGTGTACCACAACCATAAAAGGAAAGGTCTTTATAATATTCCAGTACAAGAAAACTAACTTCCAATTCTACATCAATTTGAAATGGCCAAGATCTCTGCAGATATTTGGACTGGCAACCAACCTAGCTTGAAAACAGGTTGCATAAAGCCGTAAAAAATAAGCTATCATAAATAGAGTTATTACATGCACAAGGTGCTTAAAACCCTCCGCCTCACATCCCTTTACAAGGAGGATGCACAAATTGCAATATTATTTTATTGTGAATTACACAAGGGAATTTCTAGTATGATGAACTTGATTGCTACATCTTACCAGCACATATTCTACAACCGAGACATTGAACTTGCTTGCTGCAACCATACCAGCACATAATTTGCAACTGACACACCGATATCTTGAAGAATTCCCCCAGAGCTCTTGACAGTGAAATGCTTTGAAAGTTTGAAGTTTGAACATTAGCCACCATATCATGTGATTCTTGATTATTATTTGCATGGTTAGAACTGTCAAATAATATTCCTTTGAGGTCCCAATTGCATTAGAAGGAAATCCAACTAAAGCATGCCGCTGAATATCTAAAGTCATACACAGATACAATGTACAAGCATCATAGAGCAACTCAATATAAATAAAATGAGCAAAGGAACCCCCTCTTCTGAAGAACCAAAGCATCTCTTCCATGACTAAGCAGCCATGAAAGATGTAATAATAAAAACCATAACCATCCCTGTTAAACTGATTCTGACAATGCTTCAGAGGAAGCTACATTTTGCTCATGATGATCAGAATGATATCTGGAGCAATTTCCTGGGCAATTTCCCTCACAAGCCTTTGAAATGGCAGCTTCCAAGTTAGCAACTCCATTCTCTTCTGATACCCGATTAAACAATTTGCAATAAGATACATATACTATAAAGAAAACATTGTAAACATATCGATAGAATCTGAAGCAAATTTAAACTGCGTGTACATAACGAAGAGCAACTGTTCCGGGATGATATCTATGAGGCTTCTTCACGACCGGAGGATGATATCTATGAGGCTTCTTTACACCTCCGGTCGTGGGAGCAGATTTACGAGCAGCCTAATTTAAAAAAGGAGCTTCAAAATAAAATGCCACAATAAAAACAGCACGCCTCAATTAACTCCACCAAAGATGCAATGGAAGAAATATAGGAAAGTCGTTACCTTTGTTGCGAGCTGCTTCCTTGGAGTCTTTTGTCTGGTAGATTTCCGTGTTGTCTGCTTCGTACGAGCCATGATTCAAGGAAAAGAGCGATCTACAACACAGAGAGCAAGAACGAAAGCATAAGACCAAAGCCCAAACATCAAAACAGAAAATCCAAAACCACAACAAAAAATTACTATCAATCTCTTTCAAAAAAACCACTTTTAGGCAATGGAATCGCGATCACACCGCCTTAAATAAAATGGATATTTTCCCAAACTAAACCCTAGAAAACAAATTTGAAGAACAAGGAAAATAGGAAATCAAAGCAGACATATACTTCTTAAATAAAATGGAGATTTTCTCGGACTAAACCCTCGAAAACAAATTTGAAGAACAAGGAAAATAGGAAATCAAAGCAGACAAAGGGGGAATTAGTGAATTCTCTTGGTTTCCTAGGGTTTGTGGTTGTTCTTGGGTTAGGATCCATGTTTTGTTTCCATTTTAGTTTGTCTCAGAGTATATGTCTGCTTTGATTTCCTATTTTCCTTATTCTTCAAATTCGTTTTCGAGGGTTTAGTCCGGGAAAATCTCCATTTTATTTAAGAAGTATATGTTTGCTTTGAAATAATGTGTCAAGCATGTTATATCATATAATACAAAACATTGACAATGATAATGAATATTTTCATGTTTTCATATAACATATCTGGAGTAAGATAACAACGTGATTGCTTTCTTTTGCTACAGTGCATTGAGCCTTATTGTTGAATGTGTCGAGCATTTCATTTTTCCAACTTCTAGTAATTTGGTTACTATCTAATGTAGTTCATCAACATTTTTCAATAAGCACCATGTTGATTAGTTTGCTTTGAAATAAATAGCCACCCAGAAGGTGCCCCGGCCTTTTATAAAAATCCAACAATTCCAACTTCATAAGTCTATGTCAGATTGTTCTTGAATTAGTGAATTCTCTTGCTGATTGGTAGCACCATGTTGATTGGTTTGCTTTGAAATAAATAGATCCAACAATTCCAACTTCATAAGTCTATGTCAGATTGTTCTTGAATTAGTGAATTCTCTTGCTGATTGGTATCACCATGTTGATTGGTTTGCTTTGAAATAAATAGCCACCTAGAAGGTGGCCCGACCTTTTATAAAAATTCAATAATTCCAACTTCATAAGTCTATGTCAGATTGTTCTTGAATTAGTGAATTCTCTTGGTTTCCTAGGGTTTGTGGTTGTTCTTGGGTTAGGATCCATGTTTTATTTCCATTTTAGTTTGTCTTAGAGTATATGTCTGCTTTGATTTCCTATTTTCCTTGTTCTTCAAATTTGTTTTCGAGGGTTTAGTCCGGGAAAATCTCCATTTTATTTAAGAAGTATATGTCTGCTTTGATTTCCTATTTTCCTTGTTCTTCAAATTTGTTTTCGAGGGTTTAGTTCGGGAAAATCTCCATTTTATTTAAGGCGGTGTGATCGCGATTCCATTGCCTAAAAGTGGTTTTTTTGAAAGTGATTGATAGTAATTTTTTGTTGTGGTTTTGGATTTTCTCTTTTGATGTTTGGGCTTTGGTCTTATGCTTTCGTTCTTGCTCTCTGTGTTGTAGATCACTCTTTTCCTTGAATCATGGCTCGTACGAAGCAGACAACATGGAAATTTACCAGACAAAAGACTCCAAGGAAGCAGCTCGCAACAAAGGTAATGACTTTCCTATATTTCTTTCGTTGCATCTTTGGTGGAGTTAATTGAGGCGTGCTGTTTTTATTGTGGCATTTTATTTTGAAGCTCCTTTTTTAAATTAGGCTGCTCGTAAATCTACTCCCACGACCGGAGGTGTAAAGAAGCCTCATAGATATCATCCTCCGGTCGTGAAGAAGCCTCATAGATATCATCCCGGAACAGTTGCTCTTCGTTATGTACACGCAGTTTAAATTTGCTTCGGATTCTATCGATATGTTTACAATGTTTTCTTTATAGTATATGTATCTTATTGCAAATTGTTTAATTGAGTATCGAAGAGCATGGAGTTGCTAATTTGGAAGCTGCCATTTCAAAGGCTTGTGAGGGAAATTGCCCAGGAAATTGCTCCAGATATCATTCTGATCATCATGAGCAAAATGTAGCTTCCTCTGAAGCATTGTCAGAATCAGTTTAACAGGGATGGTTATGGTTTTTATTATTACATCTTTCATGGCTGCTTAGTCATGGAAGAGATGCTCTGGTTCTTCAGAAGAGGGGGTTCCTTTACTCATTTTATTTATATTGAGTTGCTTTATGATGCTTGTACATTGTATCTGTGTATGACTTTCGATATTCAGCGGCATGCTTTAGTTGGACTTCCTTCTAATGCAATTGGGACCTCAAAGGAATATTATTTGACAGTTCTAACCATACAAATAATAATCAAGAATCACATGATATGGTGGCTAATGTTCAAACTTCAAACTTTCAAAGCACTTCACTGTCA
This sequence comes from Pinus taeda, assembly GCA_000404065.3. Classification (NCBI taxonomy): domain Eukaryota; kingdom Viridiplantae; phylum Streptophyta; class Pinopsida; order Pinales; family Pinaceae; genus Pinus; species Pinus taeda. The sequence goes on from APFE030101043.1 coordinate 51,390, forward strand.
AGAGCTCTGGGGGAATTCTTCAAGATATCGGTGTGTCAGTTGCAGATTATGTGCTGGTATGGTTGCAGCAAGCAAGTTCAATGTCTCGGTTGTAGAATATGTGCTAGTAAGACGTAGCAATCAAGTTCATCATACTAGGAATTCCGTTGTGTAATTCACAATAAAATAATATTGCAATTTGTGCATCCTCCTTGTAAAGGGATGTGAGGCGGAGGGCTTTAAGCACCTTGTGCATGTAATAACTCTATTTATGATAGCTTATTTTTTACGGCTTTGTGCAACCTGTTTTCAAGCTAGGTTGGTTGCTAGTCCAAATATCTGCAGAGATCTTGGCCATTTCAAATTGATGTAGAATTGGACGTTAGTTTTCTTGTACTGGAATATTATAAAGACCTTTCCTTTTATGGTTGTGGTACACAACTTGACGAGTGTAACAATAGAAAAGCAAGCTAATTGCGTGGCCAGGTTTTTGATGGTAGTGATGGAACTCCCCCTGAATAAAATGGTTATATGGGGCTTCATATTTGGATTGTGATTTTTATTCTTATCTATTGATGATGCATCTGTATATTCACAAACGAAACCCAATAGATTCGTTGCTGATTTCTTGGAGCTAAGGGTTTCTATAACTAGATGATTGGTACCAGAAAGCCACCAAAGATGCGAGTTTGAATGGAGGATTTTGGGAAATCTCTAAATTGATTTTGTCTACTCATTTTCTACATGGCTGACTTTGATCAGCTTTCCAGTCGGTGCTTATACCAATCCATTGAACTGATAAGAAGGCATTAGAGTGTTGGTATTAAATGGCTGATTGAACTGTGAAACCTTGCTTGTGGATTGAGTTCGATTCCTTTTATTTTGGCCTCTATTATTTAGTTATTGTGCAAGAAGCACTGCTAAGGAATCAGTGCTTTAATTTATGCACTGATGTATGAATAGCCATTTCATGTTTTTGCTTGAAATTGCAATATCCATCTTTGTCTCAGCTTCTAATTCTAAGCTTTTGCAAGTGGTGTTAAAGTTGAGCAATGAAGATGGTTGTATGTTAAGGCAACCACTAAAGTTAAATTTCTTGAGCCATGATTAAGCAATTGGAGCCATGTGCAAATCCCTGGGTGATTTTGAGAGAAAAGTACGCGCTATCACGACAGCTTAACCAAATGAAAGTCCTCATGTTCAGTTGTTTGCCCCTCAAGGGCCCCTTTAATTGTTCAAGTGGGCTGCTTCTTGTGTTTGATTCCTAGGCATTGTAATGTTTCTATCTGAGCTTTAGAAGGAAGCGATTTCAAAGAAAATTTGCAATTATTCTAGAACTTGGAACTCAGATAGTGAAGATTGCAGACGAAGAGAGTTGAATGGGGAGATGCTGGAAATTTTGGGTATTGTACAAACTTGATATGGTAACTCATAAGTCAAAACTGAAATCTATATTACAGTTTTTGTATTCATTATGTATTCAAAACCAACTGTTTTTCAATTTTTAATTACACAATTTTTTTCATGTTTAACTTGCAACTAGATTGAGATGTTATGTTGTGCAAGGAAAGGAGACTTGGCATAAATGGTAGTTAATATTAGTTTTGAATGTGCTAGATTGTTGACATTGAAAATAATATTTCTTACACTTGGTGTGCATTTGGTCGTGATAATGTCCATCGATATTTTGTTCCAATTTTTTGGTGGCTTGTAAGTTCAATGCATTATATCTTTATTTGTGATGTTTTTCGAAATTTCCATTTTATCATTAAATTCTTTCTATTCATTTGTTGAGGATTTGGTAAATTAATATCTAACATTAAGAAAAATAAGATTCACAAATCATTTTTGTGAGTAGCTGGAAAGGCATGACCCCTTTGAAAGTTGTAAGAGTAGGCACATAGGCACAAGAAGAAGATCTAGAGCTGATGTTTGAGACATACAAGAAGAAATTCTAGAGCTGATGTTTGAGACGTTTCTGAAGCACTGAAGAGAGATAATGAATTTGGCATGCTTGCAACATTTAAAGTTGACAAGTTTGGGGACTCTTTCCAATTCTTTGGATTAGAATGCCGACAACCATTTTCTAAGAATTTTCTATCCACGGGCATGTTCTTGTTTAGTCCATAATTTATGTTTTAATTTCCTAAATATACAATGAAATATAAAACAAATAAGTAAGCCAAATCCCCTTCAATCAATGTTCTAAAAAGGTGTGAGCATTGTGAGCCATCTCCCATGCTCCAGTGTTTATGTTATTAAAGAAACATAGAATGACTAAATTTCAAACCAATTGTTTCAGTTACTAGACTTTTCTATCCGTTGAAATTCCTGCAATTACAGTCTTTTGACACAGAGGCTTCCCTTCTGTACGGACCTGATCAAAGGCACTCTCCTTGGATGTGACATGCTTGAGATTAAAATCTTGAATTGAGTCAACTTCTGCCTTGCTTAACATGACAAAGCTTTCCACCCCCAAAACTATGATATTTTTGTCCCTTTTCTTCACAAAGTGTTTGCCTGTTGTGAACACAACCTCTACATAACAAAAAACAATTATCTACTTAGACCAGGAATGTAATTAAGTGTTTTTGAACATAAACTTTACCAGTTAGATGTAGTGTTAAAGACCACCACAACAAATGTCAAAGCAATTTGTAGTGGTAATTAAATATCTCTTGCTTGCATTAATAGAGAACGATTTTCATGGGCGCATTTTTAAAGAACATATCATTAGCTTAGTGTTAATGCATTTAAAAGATCGTATTACAATTCTGTTTCAATTTCCTTTATGTTTTCTCTTTTTTTTTTTTTTTTTGGTTTCAATTTCCAGTTTTTAAAGTTGAAATGAGCTCTAATCTACAATGCTATGTATTGATAAACACGCTAAGACCTTTATCTATGACAAAGCTTTTTCTAAATTAATAGATTGCTAACATTTCTTATCTATAATTTTCACAACAAAATCTGTGAGCATTCAAGTTGTCTGTAAATTTCAGATATCAGCGAGAAGAAGCAAGAATTGAAGCCTTGGTAAATCTCAAGACTTCCAAATCTGAAGCTGCAACCAAAAATCTTAAGGTATAAGGAGTGTGCCTATAAATATTGGTACACATTTAGGAATATTTCTATAATTCTGGTCATTTACAACATTTAGAAAAAGTGAATAGACATGTTGATATTTAGGTCATTGACCTAATGCACACATTATATGGATAATGGATTTCCGCACTTTATGCCTTACGGCGTTTCTTTTGCAAAATCTGGTGTAAATGCTAGTTGTACTTCATTAAATAGGTTAAATGGTTAATCATTTTTGGAAGAGTTACTTGGAAAATGAAATGGAGTTTTATATATATGGTGATAAATCATATTTATCAATTTATTATGCATCCCAAAATCTTAAATATATAAAAAACTTAAATATATACTTTATATTATTTTTTATATATTTAAGTGTATTTTATTAAGTAAAATCGTATATGAAAAATACATTGATAATGATAAGAGGGAGATTAGAATTTTGTTAAGTGTACACGTGGTACATATGTTGGAGACTAGGTTTTTGTTTTGCCTGCAACTTGGGCTAGTTTTATTTTTATAAAATATCTATGATTTTTGTTAAGCTGCAAGTTTGATTACTTTTGTTTTTATAAAATATTAGTTTAAAGGTATTCCTTCCCTTCCTGATCCATGGATCAAACTATATTGTAAGGTGGCATTACATTATGAATTTTAGATCTATATGTTAATTATTATAATATATTGTGTTTTCCAATTTTGTGCTATTAACCTATGTAAGGTGACGTTATATTATGAATTTTAGATCTATATGTTAATTATTATAACATATTGTGTTTTTCAATTTTGTCCTATTAACCTATGTAAGGTGACGTTACATTATGAATGGGAATTTGTAGAGTGTATAGGATAAATATTATAATATATATTATTTAATATATAAAAATAAGTTTAATAAGGTAACGAATTAATTTATGTATAATTTAATAATGGTAATGAAAATAATTTATATTTATATATAATAATTAATAATGGTTATTTTTAATTTATATTAGCGTTAAAAAGAAAAAAATTAATAAATTAATTCCGATAGACTAATGTTTGGTCTCAATGGACGTTAACCATCATCATCATCAATAAGTATAAAATGGTGTTATAAATTTTATAAATTTTTCAAAAAAAATTATGTCAATTAATGATCATTAAATATTGGTAATATGAATAAGAATAAAGTGGTGTAATATGTTTAACTTTATCTTTTATTTCAATAAAATTTATGATCTTTAAAATATGTTATTATATGAAGTAATGATTTCATCAAATGTTAGTTATATGAATAAGAATAAAGTGATATAATATATTTAATTTTGTCTTTCACTTTAACAAATTTCATCACATTTGAAGTATGTTTTTTTTTAATATGATTTAATTCAATATTTTTTTTCTCAGTAAAAAACTAAATCTATTAAGAGAACGTATGGTACAATGCGAGGTTACAAACAAGAGAAGCAAGAACAAAGGCAGCCGGAAAGGATTGGGAGTCCACCTCGGCTCCTAAGAGAGAAAGAGTAGAGAACAGTGCTGAGCATGAATAAACAAGAAGAACAAAAGAGCGGGAACTGAACAGAGGATTCTACCCAACATGTGCAGAGTCCACTATTTTACATTTTTTCCCTTTCTTTTTACCAACTTTGACCCACTCAGGAGGGCTTTGCTGAGCTGGCATGATTTGCAAACTGAGATGAGCTGATGGAGAGGTCTCCTTGTCTGATTCCGAGGTGGAGGGTTCATGGATCCTTTTCTGTGAGGCTGGTATGACGGACGAATCCACTGGACCTGCCGGGGACGGATCCGGTTCCGACGCAGCTGCCACACCTTCCATATACTCTTCCTCTTCATCGGAGCTGAAGTCAAAATCGTCCATGGGGGGAGGATCATGAGGCATCCGGCTTTTGGACTTCTGCTTAGTATTGGCTTTCTTCTTTTGGGCTGGCATCGTGGGACAAGAGCTCTGAAGGTGACCTGTATGATGGCAGTTGCGGCAACGAAAGGCTGTATTCTCGTAATCCAAGGTTTGGGTCCAATGAAAATCTCCAATTTTGAGATTGATCTGGTCCGGGAGTCCTTTGCTTATGTCTATTTCTGCACAAATCCTGGCAAAAGTGTATAAGCCCTTTTCCCCTCTAGAGATGTCTGTGTCTAAAAGGCGGCCTAGAGAGTTGCCAATCCCTTGGAATACTGCAAAGTGCCATAGATTCTCTGGGAGGTTTAGAAGTCTGACCCAGATGGGGAGTTTGGTGATAACTGCTGTAGAGGGATCGAAATCTAGGAACCAAGGCGTGAGGAATAAGCCAGCTGCTCCCCAGAACCATGGGCCACCAGTTAAGGCTTTTTGATAGTCCTCATCGAAGGCAAACACTACGATGAAAAATCCCTTTGAGCATAGAAGAACCTTGCAGTTGTTGGTCCAGTTAGAGTGGAGCCATTGGTAGAGGTCTGCTGTGCGTGGCCATAGCCCATTAAACCTGCAGATAATGCCATTTTCCGCAAAATGCTGGGTTTGCTCATCCAGCGAAGGATGCATTATTTCTATGGAGGGGGTTTCCTCTAGTTTGTCCACCAGAAAAGGCTTGGGAGCTTGAGCAGGTGGAGCTATTCTCTTAGGCAGCTTCGCATGGACAACGTCCTTGTAAGAAAACGCCTCAGCTGAGGATGATTGTCCTGCAGCGCCCCCTCTTAGACGAAGGGTAAGAGCAATGGAGGTATTTCTCTTAATGCTGTAAAAAGACAGGGGGTAAAGATCCTCAAGTTGTTTACCTTCGTGGAGAAGTCGCAGTGCTGCAGAGGGAATCCCCAACTTGATTTCCAGAGCCTGTTTGAGGTCTCACACTTGATCCGACGCTCTCACCCATTGCAGCAGGGTTTTGCCAGAGATAAGCTTGATCAAGATCTGGAATGGGGCAGAGAGACCAGAAAACTGCTTGCCTCTGCAGATCTGAGACAACAGGCGGCTGGAGCTTTGCAGGGTCTTCTTTTCCTGCGTTTGCCGCAGGGGATAGAGATGATAAGAGGCGGGAGTCCTAGGGACGCCAGATCCATAAAATGGGGCTGCCAATCCATAAAATGGGGTTGCCAATCCATCGCTGACGGCGTCACAAACTCCAATATCCTGATTGCGAGCGTCTGGGAGTCGGAAGGGCCACGCATGATCGATGAGGAAGAGCTTGACAGCGGCGTCAAACCTGCCTTCTTCTATTAGTTCCACTCAGAAGAGCTTGAGCCTTTCTGTAGCGCCCGGGATGTCCAGGAGATGGCGCATCTTCATCTCATTCTCTAAATCGCTCACTGAAGCATGAACGGTGAAACCCTGGTTGAGGAAGCCCTTCACTGGCCATGAGCCCACAAAACCAGTCGCTCCCATCATGCACACAGTGGATGCCTCGTCCTCAGCATTGCTGTGGTGCTTGTAAATGACCCACAGGAAGAGGAAACGATCGAGCAAGGAACGAATCTCGCCGTTGCTTTCCTTCTCAATAGCCAGCGCCTCCCTGTGGGGCTTAGCGAGCTCGCCTCTGATGGCCTTGTGAAAGTAAAAAAAAAAACCAAAAATGGGGATTTGAGAGCAGAATGCCATTCAAGAACCTTCGAGGGATCCACAAAGCCTGCTGACCGATCGATGGGAGCCAAGAGTCCCTGCGCGTGCTGAAGCCCTGTCAAAGGAGTAGCCATATCGCCTCTAAAATAATAATAAATTCTACAGAAGCGTAGGTCGCAAAATATTGACTTGGAGGACTCTATGATTTAATTCAATATTAGTAAAAAGTATATAAATAAATTCATATTTTTTTTTAATTTAGTGAAATTATAAAA
>APFE030101043.1:60617-71619 GCA_000404065.3 Pinus taeda
ATATCGCTTTGACTATGAATTAATTTCGTTTGACTTTTTAAATATTAACTGCTATCTAATGCTTTAACCAAAGTTTTAAGCAAAAAGTGAATTTTTAAAAACATTTAAATAATTTTTTGATGGTTTTCATTGGCCATTCAACTTGGGTTTCTTATTGCAGATGTCAAGCTTTCATTTAAACGAAGTTTTGCCTTTATCCAAAGTTTTTGAGGTCTAATTTCAGACATCGAACTTGCTTTTTAACCAAAGTTTTACCTTTATCCAAAGTTTTTAAAAGTGAAGTTTATCAATTTAGTTTTATTCAAAGTTTATAAAAACTGAAATTTATTGAGTTTGCGTTTATCCCAAAGTTTTTAAAAACCAAAATTTGAGTTTGTGTTTATCTCAAGGTTTTTAAAATCCAAAGTTTGAATGTGTTTATCTAATTACCAAAGTAAATTTTCCTTATCATAGTTTAAACAATTTAGCAGTGTGATATTGCCATTTGGCTATTACTAAGGCTATTTATCAAACGATTCAAATATTTCGTTTAAAGCAATGTTAATCGGCAAGTATTTCGTGCAATCACACCTGTTATATGAAGTAATGATTTCATCAATTTAAAGGTTATATGAAATCAAGAAAAATAAAGTGATATAGAATATTTAATTTGTCTTGCACTTTAACAAATTTCCATGACATTGGAAGTTAATGTTTTTTTTTTAATATGATTAATTTAATATAGTAAAAATAGTATAAAATAAAAAATTTAAGGATTTTTTTCTAAAAAAAATTTACTATGAAAATTAAAATGGTAAATACATATTAAATAATTATTTATTTTTAAGCTTAATATATCAAATTTGATTTAAATGTAGGTTAGTTGTTGTTGTTGTTGTTGTTGTTATTATTATTATTATTCAATATTGTATTCATTACTTTTTATTTATTTTTAACTAGCTTATATCTATTTAAACTCCAAATTTCTCAAGTACCAAGAGTAATAAAATATCTTGAGATGTAAAACTATTTTAAACTACAAAACTTGAGGAAATGTGTGTGTGTCTATAGATATACCTAATTAGGCAATAATTTTTTTGTTTAATCTCCTAGGTATGAGAAATTTGGTTCATTGCCAGTGGTCATTCAATTGAATTCATTTAAGAATTGAACTTTCAGATGTGACAATTCAAGCATCGTGACAACATTCAAGAACAATTTAAAGTGAAGTCGTGGCAATGAAGATGATGTCTTGCTATGACAAGTTGGAAAAAAGAGTTGAAGAAAGAAGTTGTTAGGAGAATTATGATTGCAAAGAGACTTGAAATAATTCAACTTTCCAATTTGCATGTTGATATCTTTCCCATTAGTAAAGATGGTACATAAAACTTTGAGATCATCATTTAGTTCCAAAAAGGATATTATGCAGGAGGAATGGGGTTTTTCATTTTTAATGTGAGTGTGCCCCAACAATACCCTTGTCAATTGTGTAATGTGAAGTGCCTCAACCCCTTTAATCACCCAACACTCAATTTAGAAGGAATGTATGCATCCACATTTTGCAAGAAGATCATTGGAATCATGTCTTAACTCTAAACTCTTTGTACTTTAGGTTTTTCATTCTTTTAAACTATCTACGTTAAGTATTGAACTAATAAAGCTCGTATATGTTACTTTTGCATCTTATTTGTACACCTACGAAATAAATTTCAGCAACCTGGATGAGGAAAAATAATTAAATTATGAAGGAATCTAACATTGAGGCGCATGTCTTGTTAGTACTTCTAATAGGTAAGACTTTGTTGTAGCTAAAGTTTATTGAACTTAGTTTTGTATTTGTTTCAAAATTCATTTTGCAATTAATGCAAAGTTTCGCCTCACAAGAGTTCGAATCCATAGGCAATAAAGTTGATTGAACTTAGTTTTGTATTTGTTTCAAAATTCATTTTGCAATTAATGTGTCTGGCAAGAGTTTGAATCCATAGGCAATAAACAAATGTGTTCAACTCCATGCTTCACCTTCCAATCTAGAATTTGTCTAAATTGTTGTCTATTCCAATTTAGAGTTTTCATATATATATGAAAAAACCACTACCACTTTACATTTAATTTAGCTTCTTATTATTATTATAATTTTGGTGATAACATCTCACTTTAGGCATATTGTTCTTTCATTCAATAAATTGATTAACTTTGTTCTAGATTCAATCTAGTTACAACAATATTATATAACATGATAACATCTCTTTCAGGAAGACCATTTTTTGAGCGCTGAGAGCTGCGTGAGCGGACTGCTGCGCTTCGACCTCGCCTCTGCGAGATTCGCATCCGGCGGATCTTGGCCCCTGAGCCCGTGCACGCCTCGGCTCCTTGCAGTCAGACCCGCTTCTGCATCCCTCCGCCTCCTGCGAGCTGGATCAAAGTATTTTTCTTCCTCAGGCTGCGGGATTTATTGACAATCGCTTGGTTCCTGGCTGCAATCGGCTAGGTTTGGATCTGCTTCATCATGGAGGATCCGGACCCCCCTCCTGGGCCTTCCTCCCCCCCCTTCATCTGTCGCTGAGGCATTCAAAGCCTTACTGGCTTCTCTGCCCAAGAAGAAAGCTGTGGAGGCCGCCAAGTTCATGAAAAGACTGGAGGACATTCCCGAGATCGTTCTCCCCTCTGAAGGGCCGATCCAAGTAGCCTTGTCGCTGACAGATCGTGCACTGGTCGGGCAGTTTACTGGTCTCTGGCCCTCCCCAAAATCGACAAAGAGCTGGGTAGCCAGAAACTGGGCTCCCCTGATCAAGAATAAGGTAACGTCTTACTTCCTCGGAAGAGAATACTTCCTATTTGAATTCTTAGATAAAGAAGATAAGGATCTAATCTTCAGAAACGGCCCGTACTTCATGGGACCTCAAGGGCTGTACCTGAATAAATGGACATCGGATTTCGATCCGGCGGTTGACGTGCCTTCAGTGGTCGCGGTTTGGGTAAGGCTCCCCAACCTCCTAGTCCATTGTTGGAACTGGGATTCTATGAAGCACATCGGAAACACCCTTGGAAAGTTCATTGACAAGGCCAACAACAAGGACGAGTACGACTGCGCTAGAATCTGCGTGGAGGTTGATCTAGAGGTCGGACTACCAGAAGCCATCAAAATAAGGGTTGGTCCCTGGACGCATGTACATAAATTGGACTATGAACAACTGTCGTTCAAATGTCGGAAGTGCCAAGTATACAGACACTTCGCTAGAGATTGCTCGTCTAAAGGAGTAGAGGAAAAAGGGAAAGAAGAAGGATGGAATCAGGCTAAAAGATCCAGAACGGCGTACAGGAAAACTGCAAATACTAACCCGAGAGCCACTCAACCGGGCCCTGGTCAGCACACAGCCTTAGAGAGCCAAGGAAATAAATTTGAGATAATGGGATCCGAAACCATGACCACTCAGGAGACCGAAGCTGAGAAAGAAGTCTCCCCACCCAAATCCAAAAGCGAACCAGACAGATCTAAAGGGAAGGCATCAGAAGATGAGGAGGAAACCCAAGAGTTCGAGGACTCAGAGGAGGAAGGAGAAATAGGAGAGTCCCAGTCCACCCCCAGAAGGTCTACAAGAGGTCGAATGTCTTCCAAAGAAAAAAGGGAACAAGAAACATACAAGGAAAAGCTCCAGGGCAGCCAGCCAACGCTAGAGAAGCTTCTAGCTAAAACCCCGAAGATGAAGAAGAACCACACCCAGAGCTCCAAAGGAGCTCACCACAGCAAAAGTAAATGATGAAGATAGTCTCCTGCAATTGTAGGGGAATGGGCTCCAAAGTTAAAGAAGAAGCAATGAATAGCCTAATAAGGTTGGAAGCCCCAGACATTCTTCTTATCCAGGAGACAAAGCTAGAGGATACAGCCTTCCTCCAAGCAAGCAGAAAGTTTTGGAAAAAAGATGGAGCGCATGCAACCTCTGCCCGTGGAGCACTTGGAGGGCTTGGATCGCTCTGGAATTCAAATAAGTTCTCCCTTATCTCTGAATCCCTGAATACTCATTGGATTCTTTTAAAGTTGCAGCATCTAGAAACCAAGGAAATTATTAGTCTGGTCAATGTATATGCCCCTAACAATGCAGGTGAAAAGCAAACATGCTGGGACTCCATCAAAGGCCTGGAAGAGCAGGAAGATTTGGAAAACATCATCATAGTTGGGGAGCTCAACCTCACCCTCCTTTCGTCATAAAAAAAAGGAGGTAGTATAGTCAGAGATCCGGCAAGAGAAACAGTAGAAGACCTCATGCAAAACTGGGACCTAATAGATATCAAGCCAATTGTTGGCAAATACACATGGACAAATAAGAGGATTGGGTCGGGGCATATAGTAGCAAGATTGGACAGATTCCTAGTGCAAAGCTCCTTTCTTCTCCTCGGTCTAGAAGCCAGATCGCGTATCCTCCACAGCAACATATCTGACCATAAACCCATCAGCCTTGAACTAATGACTACTAAGGACTTGGGACCTATCCCCTTCAAATTCAGCTCCCTATGGATCAAAGAAAAAGACTATGGAAAAAATCAAAGAGTGCTGGAAGAAGCCAGTTAATGGATCGCCATTTCTTGTATGGGAAGAAAACTCAGAAGAGTTAAAATCATGCTAAAAGCTTGGGCCAAAACCCTTCCTAATCCGACAGAGGAAAGGAAAAAAATCCAAAGTGAGTTAGAAATACATCATCTACACATTGAAACAGCAGAAATTACTAAGGCAGATTTGGAAAAGGAGGCCAAACTTCAGCAAAGTCTCCATAAGGCCTGTTTGGCAGAGGAAGAATTCTGGAGGCTCAAATCTAGGAGCCTCTGGCTCAAATCTGGAGATAGAAATTCTTCATTCTTCCATAAGCAAGCCCAAGCCAGGTAAGGCTGCAACTCCATCAACGAAATAAAGGAAGCCAATCATGTACTGAAAGATTTTATTAGCATAAAAAAGGCAGCAACAGCCCACTTTGAGCAGCTGTACAGAGAAGACACTGGTGCCAAAGTCAACGTTGCCTGGTTGGATGTTGTCCCTCCCATGATCTCCTCCAAAATGAACAAGTCTCTAGAAGGAAAAATCACTCTAAAGGAAGTTAAAGAAGCCCTGCTCTCTATGGACCCGGACAAAGCTCCAGGTCCTGATGGTTTCACACCCAGGTTCCTCCAGGTTTGTTGGCAGATCGTAGAAAAAGATATGTTTAAAATGATATAGAAATATCAGGATTGTCAAAAGATAGGTGGCAGCACAAACTCAGCCTTTCTCACTCTCATCCCCAAAGAGAAAGGAGCAAATACATTCAGCATATTTCGCCCAATTTCTTTGTGTAACATTGGGTATAAAGTCATAACTAAAGTGATAGCCAACAGGCTGAAAAGGATCCTCCCCAAAATCATCCCCGATAATCAAGGCGGTTTTATCCAAGGCAGGCAATTGGTGGACAACTTTGTGCTGGTCCAAGAGGCGATCCACTCTAGCCTCCACCGCAAGGAGAAAGGTATGGTTGTCAAATTTGATCTTGCAAATGCTTTTGACCAAGTTAGACATAGTTTTTTGTTTGATGTTATGCAAAAAATGGGGTTCGACCCAAGCTTTATCAAATGGATTAGAGCCTATATATCGGAGCCATGGATTGCCCCTCTGGTAAATGGAAGGGCAGCTGACTTCTTCAAAGCCTCTAGAGGGCTGAGGCAGGGGTGCCCCTTGTCCCCTCTCCTTTTTGTACTTCAAGCCTCTATTCTCAGCTTCTATCTTCAACGCAAACAACATGATCATGAATTAGCTGGCCTATGCATAGCTAGAGGGGCCAAAAACATCAACCATGTTCTTTTTGCGGATGACACCATTTTACTGGGGGCAACAACGATGCATTCAGCGTCCAAGTTCAAAGAAGTCCTAGATGAATACTGCAAGATTTCAGGCAGTGCTCTAAACGACTCCAAATGCCACATTTACAACTGGAACATTCCCATCTCCACTGCAAGATATATTGCTCGCTGCCTGGGATTTGCAATCTCCGTTTCATGGTCCTCGTTCAAGTACCTGGGCTTGCCCATCTTTTACTCAAGGGCGTTGGGCAAGGACTGGCTGCCTATGTTAGATAAATTTAAACAAAAATTACAGGCATGGGGGTCCTCCTGGCTAAATTTAGCAGGGAAGACGGTTCTCATTAAATCTAGCCTCAACAGTTTACCTCTTTTCAACTTCTTTGTCCTATTGGCACCCGCAGGTATTATAAATAAGATGGAGAACATAATCAAAACATTTTTATGGAAGGGAGGGAAGCAAAACGAGAAAAGATTTTCACTGATAAATTGGGAGACTGTCTCCAGGCCATTTCAAGAGGGAGGTTTGAAATTAAAAAATCTCAATGCACAGAACGTAGCCATGGGCGCCAAAGTAATTTGGAGGATCATAGCTCCAAATCCTGGCTGGGTTCAAATTGCATTATGGAGGAAATATTACAGAGGATCAAGAATGCGATGCTTAGACCAGCCCAAGAATAAATTCAACACTCCTTTCAGTAAATTTATATGCAAAACCAGCTCTCTGATCCGTGACCACGCTTTCTGGGTTCCAGGCAACGGTAAATGCATTCAAATATGGAACAACAGCATCCTTAACAATCCTCCGCTGGTTGAAGTCCTGCGCAAACCTGCGTTACAGCGTTGGATGACAGAATCCAATCTAATTACGTTGTGGGACCTTTCGATTTGGGAGGAAAACGCATGGACTGGTTGGAAACAACCCGTTGTTCCTATACAACTCCGCCCAGACCTCAACGCACTATACACGCACCTGCATGGGCTCGCTCCCACTCTAAAAAACAAGCTCGATGTGAGAGGCGGGGAGTTAAGAGTTCAGGTTATTCTGTTTCTCAGGGCTATGTTAAATGCCTAGAGAAGCCTCATGTGCCACCCAATCCGGCTCCCTGGAATGGTATGTGGAAAATTCCTTCAATCCCAAAGGTGGACCACTTTTGCTGGCTCCTTTGTCACCAGAAAATATTGACTGAAGACAGGCTGCAGATAAGGGGCTTTCATGGGCCGCCTAGATGCCCCTTATGTAAGGAAAATCCTGAAACTGCCCTTCATATCATGATTGATTGCATATTCGTTTCCTCTGTCTGGCAGGAGCTCCTAGCCCCGTGGAAACATAAGTTCAACTTTCCGTCTTCAGTCCCTGAACTATTTGCAAACTAGATGAACAATTACCCTGGTCACCCTCCAAAAAATAAAACAGTCAGATTTGCATGGAGTGCTTTGCCAAAATTTGTCAGCTGGCAAGTATGGCTGGAGAGGAACCGAAGGATCTTTAGAAATAAAGAGTAGGATTTCAGATTAGTGGCCAATGCAACAAAAGGACAGCTAGTAGAGTGGCTGGAAGACAAAGGGGACGATGCCAATTTAAGTCAACAGGACATAGAGCTTGGTTTGGCTCTTAACTTCAAATTCCCAAAAGTAATCAGTTCTCCCCCTCCCCCTAAGGACTGGAAAATTAGGAAAAATGAACAAGAATTCCAATCCTGGCTGTCCAACCAAATTCTACCATCGCTCTTCTTTGATGGGGCTGCTAAAGGGAACCCAGGTATTGCAGGAGCCGGAGGTATCATTTCAAATCCAGGAGGAGCTGCTGTTCATCGATTTGCCTGGGGACTAGGCCACTCTACAAGCATCCAAGCAGAAGCGATGGCCCTTTACCAAGGATCCAAATTCCTCAAAGAGCTGAGCTATAAGGAGGCTAATGTTTTTGGAGACTCCCAGGTAATTATCCAAGCACTGGCAAACAATTCCATCTCATCGGATCTACAACTTGCAAGAATAATCTCAAGGATCAAAGGCTTGACAAAAACTATGAATCTGAATTTTTTCATGTCTTGAGAACAAATAACAGTGAAGCAGACAGCGAGGCAAATAAGGCAGCCCTGCTGGACATTGGCTCCCTTCTCAGAGATAACACAATCCTTTGGGACCCAATCCCCTAAAGTAAAATGTTTTTCCATCTCCTTCTTCACCAGTTTGTATGTATCTTCCATCTGGGGAAATTAGCAGCAGAAGCACACTTTGCTAAGTGTAAAAAGAAGAAATTGATTAGAGTAGAGGGTAGGGTCTGCTGGCTGAAAAGCCAAGCAGAAAATACACCAGCCTATTGTAACCGATTTCATGGCTTCAGGCCGCCCAGTCAATGAAAGATCATACCTGTTTCTGTTAAAAAAAAAAACATCTCTTTCATATTAAATTTTAAAATACTTTTTAACACAATAAATTTTAAATTTGTTTTTTTATTCAAAATGTTTGAAATTTTAATATTCCAACATTGACTCTAGTTCATATATATATGAACCAGAGTTACATAGTGACAATGTTACTCCTTTTATTTATTTTTATATAAATGTATCTTCTACATGTAAACTACATGCAAAAAATACAAATATAATTACATTACCACCATATGACTGTTGTATAATAATAAAAAAAATCCTTTTAAAAATCAGATATATTACAAGTTGTGTAATTATAATTAATAAATAACATTGTGATTTAAGAAATCATTCAAAAATATGTAGAATAATTTTTATTAGTTTTCCAATATCAAAACATAACATAAAAATATATAAGCAACATATTATTAAAAACCAATTAGTTTTTAATGAGGTTTTCAAAATCCATTTATATTTAAAATTCATGCTAAGTGAGTATGCATCTATTTAATAATAGTTTATTTTAGCTAAGAATTAGTATGTAACAAATATAAATATGTAAAAAGAAAATGGCATAAATTGCATTAATGGCTACATTTTTAATTTTATTTTACCATTATCAAAACAAATAAAAAGAAATTAAACATATTTTTGTATAAGTTACATATAAATATATGTATTATATATGTTAATGGAACCAAAGTGTAAAACTAAATGATAAAGTTAAATCGCTTTAATAGTAAATTTAAAAAAAATGGTTTTCAACCAACGTAAAGACTTTTCTAATACATAAATAATTATTTTATTTAAAAAATTATTTTCAATTTAAAAAATATTATTTAATATTCCAGAATCATTACTAACATTATGTGAGTGCATATTACATTTTAATAATTTTAAAGGAGAACATGCTAATTTCTAATCCAGGAAGAGCTTCTCATATTACATTTTTAAGAAGGATTGAGATATCAAGAAAAATGGCTTTTAAAAAACAAATTTTAAGTTCGTATAAACTTAAATTAATTTTATGTAACTTTAATTGAGTATACTTAAGTATGATCTTTATAAATATACTAAAGTATTAAATGAGTTAGATTAAATTACGCTTACAAAAACAAAATCATAACACAAATCTTTATTAAATTCAAACAGAAAACTATAAATTCATTTTAACTTCAATAAATATGGAACTAATTTTTGTAAAGAAAATTATAAGATGCTGAAATTCAAAAATGATGTGATAAAGACTAATGTTTGTGATGATATATTTAGAATTTTATTATGTGAAAAGTGATATTACATAACTAATTTATACTTTTTATTATATATAAAATAAATATTCAAAATTTTGTTGTTATTTATTATTATTACTTTTTATTTCAACCTTTTTCAAGTTAGGTTGGAAAGGAAGACAAGCTTTTTATTTCAATTTTCTCAAGTTAGGTTGG
This sequence comes from Pinus taeda, assembly GCA_000404065.3. Taxonomy (NCBI): domain Eukaryota; kingdom Viridiplantae; phylum Streptophyta; class Pinopsida; order Pinales; family Pinaceae; genus Pinus; species Pinus taeda. The sequence continues at coordinate 70,237 of APFE030101043.1, forward strand.
AAAGGAAAACAAACTTTTTATTTCAACCTTCTCAAGTTATGATCCAGAAGGATATTGGTGGCCACCTGCCTATTCCACTTAGACTCCCAACACTGTCTCTCTCAGTTTTTCGGTTTTCTAAATTGTAGCACAGTTTATTATTTTTGGCAGTTTTTCGGGTCCTGAACTTCTGGAGCTGTTTTCAGGCCTTAAACGGTGTTTTCTTAGGAAAACGGAGTGACCGAAAACGTTCCAAATCGCCTTGTTTATTTATTTGCTGCCTTCTCTTTGAGATCTTTGAAACAAGGTATTATGATAGCCAAATGGAGATTGTATGCCAAAGTTACGACCCCGGGAAGTTGGTGTACCAATTTACCCAAACGAGACCCACAGTTTCGGCGCTTCATCTCCTAGGGTTAGGTTTTTGGATGTTTAAGATTTTCCACTATTTCTCAATAATAAATAGGCCTTTTAGCCTCATTGTAACACAGTTCATAGGCATGTAGTCGCCAAATCTCTCCTCGGAGATAAGCTACCATCGCCTGAACTATCTTATTTTCATTCTGTTTGTAAGCATAGTTCAATATTTTCCATTAATGAAATGAAGTATTTTTCTACCGCATCTATGTGTTTATGATTATATATGTAACTTTGTTGTGTTCCTGTTTAAGTTCGGATCAGTGGTATCAGAGCGGTCTGCTCTTTCTCTGTTTTTCTTTACATGTCCCCAATGAAGTTAGGGTATAAGGAATTAGGGCTCAATCTGGTTGAACCATTATAGGACCAGCCTCGCAAAACCCGACGACCTCCCATGGTGGAAGAAAAGAAAGACGAGGGGGCAGGAGATCCTTTCAAACTGTTTCTCAAAAAAGCTCTCGAACAACAGAGGGACGCGATGATGGATAACTTTGCCCAGATCCTTCGACGGCTACCCACAGGTGATGCATCTTCATCCAACAGCCACTCTGGAAGCGCCACTCCTTTTAAGGTACAAGTTAACTTTGATATTCCCATATTCGAAGGCCTGATATATGCAGATGTCGTAGAGAAATGGTTAAATCTATTGGAAGGATATTTTTCAATTAATGACTTTTCCAATCAAGAAAAGATTATGTTTGCACTTCTCAAAGCCAGCCCACACGTTAAGCATCGGTGGGAAAACTACTGTGAATAAAAGGACAAGAGTGAACCCTCGCTGTTTTCAGCTGCACCCACTTGGAATTCTTTTCGAGACGCCATCAAGGAACAATATTACCCTGTCGAGAGTTATGAAGGCAAATACATGAAGTGGACCAAGCTACGACCAGGGAAAATTTTAAGAACCAGCCTAAATTTATATGTATAATAAATGGGCAAATCCCCATGATATATAGGAAAAATGGGAGGCGATTTTATCACTATATA
>APFE030101043.1:72574-87053 GCA_000404065.3 Pinus taeda
ATTACGTCTCTCCCAATCTAAATTTCTTATTAGCATAATTCACTACCTTCATACCATTTTTAACAACGTTGTAACATGTGGATTAATTTCTTTTTTGGTGCACAATCTCTGCCTTTTAGGACAATATCGTGTAGTAACCCAACCCCTACAGATCATTACGACAAACTAAGAATAGCATAGAAGATGAAAGGTTGTACAAACCAGCGTATTTTTCAAACAACTAATCCAAGATCAGTACCTTAACTTTTTCATGAAGATATCATATTGAGAATGTTTGAAAAATGGTGGGAAATCTGGGCAACATCTATCTCTCTTCTACGAAGGTGATGCGGAAAGAGTTAAGATTTCATTGTTTTGAATTTTTTTTGTTAAATCAAAAAAACCAATATTAATGGAGATATCGGTATTTTTTACTAACTTTTGTGAAGTGACTAAATGTAGCTTTAACCATTCATCTTAAGATTTTTTTTACAATATAATTTCCAATTCTATTTAATATCTTCATTATCATAGAAACCAACCTATATCCATCTTAACTCCATATCTACCACTCTTAGAGGGATGAAATCTATTTATCCCTCCCAGCACTTGGTAGACTTGGAATTAAGATGGATCTAAGCTAATAGAATTTCCCTTATAGTCTATGCTCACATGAATACCATGGTATTACCATGGGTTATTATAAACCTGGAGCTTAAAAACTACTATTAGTAATTTATAAAAATTAATAAAATTAATAATTGATTTTTTTTTTTTAAGTGACATTAAATTAGAAGATCCATTTTTACTCTTGATCTGCCAAGCCCCGAGAATGATCAAATATTTTTCACTCTATGTTAGTTTGCGATGGATCTATGCTAGTTTAATTCCCCCCTTTAAATAGATTGTATTCCATGTGAATACCATGGGTCAATACCATGTGCCATCTTTATTTTTATTAATACTAATATTAGGGTTAATAATGTTTTTTTGCATGGTATTAATAACAATCTAGTCCATGGTATTTGTCCCATAGTATTTTGCCCATAGGTTTCACCTAAATATAACACATTTTTTTGAGTGTTCGTAAATATAAGGTGACTTATGGAGTAAATATAAAAAATGTTTTATTTATTTACCATACCTCTCGTTTATTTATATTTTTATTAATTTACCATACATTTTTTATAAGTATCGTATTTGGCCCATAGGATTCAATTAAATAAAACCTCTTTTTTGAACATTCTTAAATAAAAAGAGGGTTATGGACTAAATATAGAAAGATGTTTTATTTATTTACCATACCTCCACTTTATTTATATTTTTATTTATTTACACGCTTGCATGTTCATAAATATAAGGTGACATATGGAGTAAATATATAAAAAAAAATGTTTTATTTATTTACCATATCTCTCGTTTATTTATATTTTTATTACTTTACCATATCTCTTTTATAAATATGGTATTTGTCCCATAGGATTCACTTAAATGAAACCTCGCTTTTGAGCCTTCTTAACTAGAAAGAGGGTTATGGACTAAATATAAAAAAGCTTTTATTATTTACCATACCTATAGTTTATTTTTATTTTTATTTATTTACCATACCTTTGGAGTAAGTATAAAAAGAGCTTTTAATTATTTACCATACCTCCACTGTATTTATATTTTTATTTATAATTGTCATAAATACATTTTCTTGAAAATGAGAGCGAATGGAAGATTGTAACTCTTAATTTCAAGGGCTAATTTTACTTTTTTTACCCTCTCCCTTAAAATAAGGTGGGCTAACCTCCATACCTAATTTTTTTATAAAATAAATTTGAGGCCATTTGTAACAATGTATTATGATACAAAATATTCGCCCAATGAAAATATAAAACCCCTTAATTTAGCCCAAGGGCGAAAATTCGCCCCTAAAATTTTCCATGGCTATGACAGGGAAGGGACCAAGATGTGTCGAAGTTCACAAATACCTTCCATACCCTTCGCACAAAGCTGGGTATGAAGAATACTGAGCGGCATTTGGTGCTCAAGCACTGCGGTTATCTACACAAGTACATCCAGGAAGAGATGGAGTTCCTAAACATTTCCTCACCCAACACAACATATCGATACGCTGTAAAGATTGAGCAGAAGTTTAAACAGAAGAAGCGAGACTTTGGAGTTGCGAATCCAAAGCAAGGAAAAGGCACCCCCCAAGCCACAAAACAAGGGACCAAGCCAAGGTGGAGCTACCCAGGACAACCCGCCGAATCCGCAAGCAAAGAACGACACCACGAGGATGAAGAAGGACACGGGAAAATGGTGTGAGTTCCATAAGAGCTCCACTCACAATACAAGTGAGTGACGAGCCAAGCAGTCACTGGTGGCTAAGATGAAGGCTTCTGAATCAGACGCAGGTTCTGACTCTGAATCAAAACCTGATAAGGGGACTGACAAAGGGAAGCAGATCATTGATGTGGAGCCCAGTGCCACCGTGACCACCACAAAGATCCAGAAAATTGAGCTTGAATATTCATAGGAGGGGGAACGCCTCTTCCACTCACAGATGTGGGTGAAGGGTTCTCTGTTGCAGTTCATTGTCGACATCGAGAGCCAAAAGAACCTCATTTCAACAAAATTCGTGAAGTGGCTGGGCCTAAAGACTACAACACATCCACAGTCGTACACCATTAGGTGGCTTCACCAAGGACAAGATCTTCTCATCAACCAGCAGTGTCGCCTTCCCTTTAGCAGCAAGCCCTTTGCGGATGAGGTATTATGTGATATTTCTCCTCTTGAAGTTTCTGATATATTGTTAGGACAACCATACTTGTGCAAGCGACATGTTGTATATGAGTCTATACCTCGCTCTGTGATTATTACTTTGGCTAATAAGTTGTTCAGGATACTAGAGGTAGCCCCGCTTACTGCCATCTCTTTGATCACTGCAAAGTAATGCAGTAAGAACATTTCCCAGACCAGGAAATTTGTTTTCCTTATGATTTTCCCCCAAGGCAAGAAGAAGGTTGTGGCCACGGCTTCCAGGCAGGACTTTGCTACAAAGCAGCAACAGATGGACAAGGTCGTGGAGGAGTATAGGGACACTTTCGCCTCAACCACAGGGGTACTTTTGCATTGTTAGGTCAAGCACTCCATCTATCTGACCCCAGGCGTGTTGCTGCCCAATGGACCGATCTATCGACGCTCTGTTCTGGAGAACGATGAGATCAAGAGGAAGATTCAGGAACTACTGCAGAAAGGGCACATCAGGCCAAGCTCATCACCCTATGGGAGCCCGATTGTATTGGTACAGAAGAAGAATGGGACCTAGAGACTCTGTATTGACTATCGAGCGTTGAACAAGATCATTGTCCGGAATAGGTACCCAATCCCACATATTGATGACCTTCTGGACTAGCTCAAGGGGGCCAAATATTTCAGCAAGATTGACTTGAAGTCAGGTTATCACCAGATGCCTATCGAACCCTCTGATGTGTGGAAGACTGCCTCCAAATCCAAGGAGGGCCTTTTCGAATGGTTGCTCATGTCGTTCCGATTGACAAATTCCCTTATAGCCTTCATGAGAATGATGGACGACATCTTGCGGCCCTTCACCAATGCATTCGTGGTGGTGTATCTAGATGACATCTTGATCTTCAGCCAGAGTTGGGAAGAACACCTCCACCATATTCGATAGGTCCTTCAAACCCTTCGACAACACAAGCTGTGTGCTAACTTGGAGAAATGCACCTTTGGCCTGACCCAGGTTCAATATCTGGGGTACATAATTGATGAGCATGGTGTACATGTGGACCCATCCAAGATACAAGTCATTCAAGATTGGCCAGCCCCAACCACTCTAACAGAGCTCCGCAGCTTTTTGGGTATTGCCAATTTCTACTGTAGGTTCGTGTTGGGGTTCTCTCATATCACTTGGCCTTTAAGTCAAGTCACCAAGGGCAGAGCGAAAGCAAAGTTCTTTTGGCCGGAAACCCAACAGTGAGCGTTCTCCAAGTTGAAGAATCACCTATGTTATGCACTAGTTCTCACACTACCAGACCTGCAACAACCATTTGAGATTGAGGCAAATGCCTCCGACTATGCTATTGGGGAAGTTCTTACTCAACATGGACATCCAGTGGCTTATCACAGTGAGACACTTTCAGACACAGTCCGAAAGTACCCCACTTACGACAAAGAAATGTATTCCATTATGCAGGCCTGTCGTTAATGGAAGCATTACATTATGGGGAAGGAAACGGTCATCCACACAGACCACCGGCCTCTACAGTTCATACAAACACAAGGGAAGTTGCAGAACGATCACCATAAAAAATGGTCCACTTATCTGCAACAGTTCCATTTGAACATTAAGTATCAGAAGGGCAGCACCAATAATGTCATTGATTGCCTCAGCAGACCACCGATCATGGCGCTGATCACTGTGCTCGACTCCTGTGGGCACAAGACATCGGGGTGGCCATATGTTTACAAGAGCGATCCAGAATTCAACATCATATACCAGACACTCTTGGAAGGGAAGAAAGTTCCAAATTTTCACCTTCAGGATGCACTGTTATGCCACTTGGGACACATATGTGTTCCTTCAAGTGAGCGTGCCAAGATGATTTAGGAGGTGCACTACGGTCAGGTCATTGGACATTTCGGAGTAGAGAAAACAGTGGCAGTATTGCAGAAGTATTTTTATTGGCCGAAACTTCGTTAGGATGTTGGGAAGTACATTAGATCATGCACTGCCCACGCCATTGCCGAACCAACCATCAAGCAGCAAGGTCTATATACTCCTCTACCTACTCCTAGCTGGCCTTGGGAACCTGTCTCCATGGATTATATGTCGGGCCTTCCTTCTACTAAGCATGACAGTGATTGCGTTTTCGTGGTCATCGACAGATTCTCTAAGATGGCCATCATGGCGGCCTGCAAGAAGAGTATCTCAGCAAAGGTCACTGCTAAGCTCTTCTTTGAGCGAGTGTGAGTACACTTTGGGATCCCACGGTCCATTATCTCACATCGAGATAGCAAATTCCTGAGTGCATTTTGGTCAAGTCTCTGGTCGATGCTCGATACAAAACTCACTGAGTCCATGACTTTCCATCCCCATACTGATGGCCAAACAAAGGTTGTCAACAGAATAATCATACACATTCTGCGCATGTACAACTCGAAGCATCCACGCACATGGGATGAAAGTCTCCCTTATGTCCAACATAGCGACAACAGAGCTCTCCACAGCTCAACAGGCCACATCCCCTTTTAGGTAGGGCTGGGATTTCAGCGATTATGCCCCATTGATGTGGCCATACCATTTACAGCCACTCAAGTAGATTCAGCTCACGTGTAGTCCGAAGTTGAAAGGGCTAACAGCTTCATTGAGTGCATTCAACACATCCGCCAACAAGTCCATGATATATTGGACAGATCCAATGCCAAGTACAAGCAATGCCATGATCAACATCAAGTTCCACACATGTTCCAATTGGGCGACAAATTTTGGCTTCATTTATGGAAAGAGCGCCTTGTTGCGCCCCACTGCAAGCTTCGCCCGCTCCGATATGGGCCATACACCATCACCAAGGTCGTCGGTGACAATGCCTTCAAGCTCAGCATCCCACCATTCCTTATCTGCACCCAGTGTTCAATTTAGATTGCCTTCGGTCATACTTCCCACCATTGTTGGACACATCTGACATTGCAGAACAACTCACACCAACAGAGTTAAACCCATACTGCATGGAACAAAGCCACTTTAAAACAACTAGTCTATGATTAAGGATTAATAGAAAGAGGTTCCATTTTTTTGAGACGAACTTCGAATACCTTTTCATTTCTACCACTTGCAGTAGACCTCTGCTTGTGGCATTGTCAACTTATACACCCAAATAAAACACAATCACCATTTTGCAATGAAATACAAACAAAAAAATACATCAAAATCGAGTGAACATTCAACATTAAGATACCTAATCACTAGACTTGTTATTTTGTTCATGTCACAAACCTTTGTTGCCCTAACAAAACCTTTGCACTGACCTACCTATAATTGAAACATGAAAATCATATAAAGAGAAAAGGCATACCCAAAATCAGAGTAAGACCTCAAAAGAGAAGTAGAATGGTTTCCCCTTTGCTTAAATCATAAATCAAGTCCGCTCACAAATTAAAAATGAGAGCTAAAATGCAGATGATGCCAAACCTCACGAAAGGTAAAATATGACAAACCAGTGAACAAACCTAAAGTACATAGGTTACTTGGAACATATGATCCATGGAATGGGAACCCAATAAGAAATATACTAAATATTAACAAACCAAAAACTACAAGATATTAACGAAGGCAAGAAACCAGTCTTATTAATTCACGAAAATCTTATACAAGACTAATTAGTGCCAGAGAAAAAGCACAAAAATGGGGAAATGTTAAAAATAAGAACTCATAGATGGAAAAAATTCACTAACTATTTAATTAGGGTACCGCAGAAGAATACAAGTGAGATTAATGTAAATCTATTCTAAACACCAAAATTCCGGAAACTGGAGTTGGTGATGGGACTTGGTTTCATATTTCTTATATTACAAGCATATGAGTGACACCCAGTGTTCAAAATTGAACCCTTCCTAGCCCTTCTTTGGGCTCCTGGCCCTTCTTAGAAGGGCTAAAATAAAATTACACTTCGAAAAAAAATAAAATATCAAAACCACTCGTCAATTACAAAGGTTAGATTAAATTTTATATTTCAAAAGAAGGGAAATATTTTTAATAACCTGTTAATACTTTTTTAAGTTTACAAGAACTTCGAGTTTGTACCAGAGCACAAATCACTCTGACTAGTGATAGTTTCGTAGAAGAGACCAGTGAAAGTCCAAATGACCTCATACAATTTAATAGTTATGTCATTATTTGGGGACATTTCCCTGAGGCCCCCAACTTACACCAACATGATGCAACTTGCAACAATAATACATGCAACAATCATGCTACTGTTACACCTAGCATAGGGCAACAGAGCACATTGAATAACCATTCAACAACTATGCACGTGCTCTCGCTCCTATGTGATTATCCTTGAGTGCTATTTCCCTGCATCCACTTTTTCCATTTTCATTTGAATTGTAACCCATCATCCATAGAAGGAAAGTTATCGTTTGACACTAGACTATAAGGTATTTTTCATTATCCTCCTCATATCTTCATTAACATTTGGTTTTTAATTCTATGGATTATTTAATGCAACACTCATTGAAGTAATGGTAGCATTCATGGTCACACAATGTATCTTGGGCACCACACAATCCACACCCCAAGAAATCAACATTGTGGCTAGATACCCTAAATGCAATTGCTTGCCATCCTTCCATTCTAGGAATGGGTGGTGGAGTTGTTTTCTACATTGTTAATGGTGCAAATTTTTATTGTCATAATTATATGAATCTACCAACTACGAAAATAATATGTATCTTATATCGAAGGTATTGGACTCCACAACTATAATGCTCTCATTCAAACTCTTGCCTATTTTTCTTCGTTGCTTAAATCCATACAAATTTCTTGTCATGGTACAATTTTTCATTAAGTGTTTGTTCTCTATCATAAAGCTACAGGTTTCCTTGAATGTTACAAAACATAATTCAGCAAATCAATGAATAACCTATCAAGAAATATATAGTCAAATCCGGAATCTTGCTAAGGTTGAATTTTTTCTATCTCAATCTTGCTAAGGGATTTTTAATTTATGTATTTACTTATTCTATTGTTTTTATTTATTTAACAGGCGTAAACCTTGAAACAATTCTCCTATTGGTCGTCCTAAGAAGGATAAAATGCAATTTTCAATTGTTGAATCATTTGGCCTTACAGAACATTCTAATCAACCATGTAATATTCAAAATGAAGTTGATGCTCATCTACATGAATATGATGAATCAAATAGTGTAGAGCTTGTTGAAATAAAAAACCCATCAAAGAAACACAAAATAATATTCAAATCTAAATGGAATACAAGGTTTCCATGGGCTTATGTTTTTTAAAACATTTAATGGTAATGAAAGGATAAAATGTTCTTGACGTGTTAAATTTAAAAATGAAACTCCATTCTCAAAAGAGGGAATTACCACTCTTCAAGTTAATGGTATAAGTGGTCATGCAAAATCAAAAGCTTAATTATTTTTTTCAACTTTTGGGAAAAAGTGATTGAAGCAATATTCCTATCACTAAACATGTAGAACTAATGGTAAATGTTGGGAAGGAGAAAATTATATCAATGATTGAAAACATGTATTTTGTTGCTATACATGATTTATCTTTAAAAATGTATAATTCGATATGTGAGTTGAATAGGTATAAATGAACTCCACGCATGCTTCTAGCAGATGAATATTCTGCATACACAAATACCACACCAAGAAAAGATTTTCTTCAAGTTTCTAAAGAAGTGTATTTGAACAAACTAAAAGAGAAGATTTTACATAGGTCATTTTACTCAATTTTAGTTGATGAAAGCACTGATCAAATTATGGAACACCAATTGATTGCTTATACTACATATTTGACGAATGGAGGAAGAGGTCAATGTTTAACAAAGTTGATATGTTTACGTCAAATAAAGGATGGAATAGCTTAATGTATGTATGATCTAGTGAGAACTCTTTTAGCATAAATGGATTTATATTTGATGAAGTTTGATGGTTTTGGTTCAGATGGTGCATCTTCCATGAGGGGTATTCATGAGGGTTTATCTCCTAAGCTTCGTATGCTTCTCATTTATTAGTTATACATTGCATAGCTCACGGGGAAGCATTAACAAACAATGAGGCTTCATCTCATTTCCAGAGTTGCAATATATTAACAAATTTGAAACAAAGTTTATTCATGGCTTCGAAAATCAACTAAAGGACATGGAAAATTGAGAGAATTAATGTATACATTTCAAATCACTAAGTTAGTGGTCTTACAAATTCATTAAATTTGGCGGCTCTCTAGAGGAAAGGTCATGGAAAGACTTGTTAAACTCATGCATTATTTATTAGGATTGGGAGTCAGGGGAGAAAAAAATGTATGAGTTGGCAACAATATTTCAAGTGCATACTTGCATCCATATACTTGCAGACATGCTCGTCGAATTAAATAAGTTGAATCAAAAGGTCGAACAGGATCATGTTGATATTACATATATTGACACTACTTTACATGTTTCTATTAGCATTCTTCGTAAATGATTTTTGGAAAGCATTTTTGGTGTAGATGCAGTGCATATGTCTTCTTTTTTAGTTAAAACATAAAGAGGAACGCTTGAATTTGCAGATAGCACAAGTATGGTACATTTACATCCATTGAGGTTTGAAAGTTTTCCAAAGATGAAAATATCGGGGCTACCATATGATTGTATTCTTTTGGGAAAATGTTTTATTGTAAAGGTGATTAAATCTTTAGATAGGAGATTCATAGATTTACATGTATTTAATGTGGCTAAGTTTTGCACTTTTCAACATTATTATGAAGAAGTGAATGATATAGATTGTCCAGCAAAAATATAGTTGAAATGTTTATGTGAAAAATCTATTGTGGATAATTGTGGATACTGCTAGATGTTTGGGTGAAATGAATGAATTTGTTTGTGCTATTTGTAAATCATACCCTAAAAAGCATATGTATGGCATGAGACCTATGTGGAGATGAACATGAATGGTTTGAAAACTTTATGTGTTTGATTGAATTATGGCAAGCTATTCTTATTATCCCAACAAACACATCATTGTGTGAAAAAGGCTTCTGAAAATTAAACACATCAGTGTGTGAAAGAGGCACATCAATGTGTGAAAGAGGCTTCTGAAAATTAAATAGGATAAAAATGATGATAGATAAAGACTTTCATTGGAGACACTAGATACGTTAATGTTTCTATCTCTAAGTGCACATCATGCTCTAAATGAGGTAGATTGGAATGCTACTTATGATGTAAAGAAATAAATGAAAACTAAAAATCCATTTCCATTGGGAAAATATATATATTTTTAATTATGTAAGTCCAAATGCTTTTGAAAATCATCTAATGAAACATATGTTTACGTTTTTTTAATGGTATTTGAGATTGTTTTTTGTTTAATAACTAGTTATATTGAGATTTTATAGTGTTTTTGTTGAAGCTACTCTTTGAATTTTTAAGATTTTAAAGATTTATAATGACACTATTTTATTATGAATTTTTTTTAAAAGATTTAGAACAAACCTTCAAATTTAATAACGGGTGACGCCTCAAAAAATTTGAACACTGTTATATTAAAAACAACAAACACTCTGTTGTAATTCCCAAATAAACAACATAAAAAAATAATTAAATCAGAACACTAGTTTAAAACCCTAGACGGAGTAAAACCCTGGCACAAAACCCTACAACAACTAAAAATGATAAAAAGAAGCCGGCGGAAGGAAGCGCTGAGTAATTTTTCTTGAAAACGGAAGACAAAGCCAGTTCACGACGCCCTGTGTGATCAAACAGGAGGCCAGATTGACGATCCTCGAGAACCAGGTATTGCCGCTCCGGCTGTTATCAGCGGTGATTGTTGTAGCCCTGATAGCGGCGGGTGCATGGCGTCCAGTCTGCGGGCGGTCATTTGGGGTGATGCTCCTGCGGGCCAAGCGGGAAGTGCGAAGCTTGCCGCCTGCGCCACCGCCATCGTACGGCCATTGCTCCTACTCCTTCGCCATGTGACTCCAAGACCTGTCGTCAGTTGGTTCCCTTATGGGGATCGAAGCTGATGAGAAAACCCTCGCCTATGGAGGAAAAAAGATCTTCCAATGCTTGTCTCATGAGTAAGATTTTCCCTGCTCTCCAAGGGTTTCTGTTCTCCCACATTAATTGTGAGCATGGCATCCGAGTGATGAGCGTACAATCATGATCGTAAACAAGAGGATCAAGATATTTCCATGGAAGCTAAATATAATGAAAATTATCATGATTACCGCGAAAGTTAGATTCATCTTAAGTGCCAATTTAATGAGTTTAGAGATCAAAAATTTTCATGCATAAATATTTTTAGAGTACAAATTATAATGGGTTATTTTTTATTGTTTAAATTGTATATTTAAATGCTAAATAAAAATATATATAAGATTAAATAAGAATTTTAATTACAAATTTTTATATTTTTTTTATATAAAGATATATATCAAATTGATATCGATATAAATTAGTTTACATAGATCTTCAAATAGTTTTATTTAAATCTTTAACGAAATATTTTTTAAAATATAAGATTTAACATCGGATTCACATATTTTTTTTACTTTTAATTACTTTATAAACATATTATTTATTTTTAATTATAACCAACATTATTTTTTAATTTAAAACATTATTTTTATTTTTTATTTTTATAAATACAAACTTATACATTCTCTCTTACTAAATTGTTAGATTCAATAATTATACATTATCATTAATACTAAATAGAGACATTTTATTTTTCTCTCTTACTAAATTGTTAGATTCAATAACTATACATTATCATTAATACTAAATAGAGACATTTTATTAAAAATAAAGAAATGATAAATTGATTTTTAAATATTACCATTGTTATTAATACAATCCTCTGGCCCATTTTAAAGAGTACCTCAATGCACGAGTGTAGACACCGTCCATTTGCCAATACGGTCTGAGCATACAGGTCTCCTACCACTGGACGTTGCTGCAACAAACGGAAAAGCCCAAAATGTGCTTTGGCAACCCCTTGACAGAAACATTGATCATAAGGTTTGGGCGGGAGATTAGGGGCAGTTTGGAATCATTTCAAAACATGCCCGAAAATTGGTGCATTATATATATATATTTTTAAAGATATTTTAATTTTTTACAAAGATAAAAATATATTTTTTTTTACTTTCACACAGATAAAAATAAATGTAATATGTAATCTAGCACTTTTTTCTATCAAAAGGATAATTAATAATTTTAAACTACTTTAATTTATCTTAACTCTGATTTATCAAATGACTAAATATATCAAATCTCTAGAGGTGCAAATTTTTATTTTGAGTGTAAAACTTGAGGAAAGATTTGCACCTCGAGAAATTTGATCTCTTTGGGCGCTTGATAGATAAGTTAAGATTGGTCTACACTAGTAGCACTTGATAGATATGAAGTTAAGATGGATCTAGAGGCACTCATGTGCGGCCAAAAAAAATCTAACGAACATATGATTAATTTTATCAATAATATGTAAATTCATATAATATTAATATAATCATTTTAAATATGTTAAATATGTCTCAAATTAATTTGGTCATTTTAATTTTAAATCTGCTTAGTTACCTTAGTTTGTTGAGATGATAAATATTGTTAATAACTTTAATGATGAAAAATGATGAAATAAAAATTTTGAATGTAAAGTGACAATGTAATAGTGTTGAATGATAGAAAATGTGAATAATAAGAATATAGTCAATTACAAATACTCTTCATTAATCTAAACTATTTTCTTCTACTATTCTTATTGTTGCCCTTGTTACTTTCGTCCTTTTTTCATATTGGTTATATGAAAATGAAAGGTTAAATATTAAACCATTTAAATATTTAGCTCGAGCTATTGTAGTAAACATCATACCTTGTCTCTCCTTCCAATATTAATAAATTGAATTACTATAACACAAAAATCAATGTACATTGTCATTATTTTTTTGTGCTTATACTTAAATCAATGCACGATGTTAATCCAATCACTTTAAAATTAATGTACCATCATACATCCAATTACATCAAATCAGAAATAAACATCTATATTGAAATGAATGCATTTAATGCAAGCACCAAATAAGATTAGAAAACAACATTTACGTTGAAATCAATGCATCTAATGCAATCAATCAAATAGGATTAGAAATCAACATTTACAATCATATCAATGCATCTAGTGCAAGTAAGCAAATAGGATTATAAACCAACAACTACATTAAAATCAATGCATCTAGTGCAAGTAAGCAAATATGATTATAAACCAACATCTACATTGAAATCAATGCATCTAGTGCAAACAATCAAATAGGGTTAGAAATCACCATTTACACTGAAATCAATGCATATACTGAAAGCAATCAAATAGGATTAAGAATCATCTACATTGAAATCAATGCATTTAGTACAAACAATAAAATATTATTAGAAATCAACATCTACATTGAAATTAATGCATCTAGTGCAAGCAAGCAAATAGGATTAGAAATCACCATCTACACTGAAATCAATGCATTTAATGCAAACAATCAAATAGGAATAGAAATCATCTATATTGAAATCAATGCATCTAATGCAAGCAATCAAATATCATTAGAAATCAACATCTACAATAAAATCAATACATCTAGTGCAAGCAATCAAATAGGATTAGAAATCACCATCTATATTGAAATCAATGCATCTAGTGTAAGAAATCTTCTTCCCTCTCTCCCCCCTCCATCTATATCTATATCTCGCTCCATCTCTCCTTCTTTGTATCTTTATCTCAACCCCCCAAACACGCACACTTTCTCACTCCATATCTATCAATCTCTCTGTCCCTCCCTCCCTCTCTCCATCTCTCTCTCTTCTTCCCTCTATTCACTTTCCATCTATACCTCTATCTACCTTTGTTTTTCTATATCACCCACAAAACATACACTCTCTTTCTCTAATCTATCTATCCCTCCCTCCTTCTTCCTCTCCCTCTCTCTTCCCCTTCTCTCCCTCTCGCCTGCTGATATCTCTCTTCCCCCTTGATGTCCTCTCTCCCTCTCTCTCCATATTCCTTATCACTCCCTCTCTCTCTCCACATTTCTTTCTCTATTTCTTTCTTCTTACCTCCCTCTCTCTCCCCCTCCAACTCCATCTCTCTTTCCCTCCCTCTCTCCACTCTCCCTCTCTCCACCCTCCAACTATGTTACTATATCCCTCCCTCTCTCCTCTCTCCTTCTCTCCCCCATTCTCTCCCTCTATCCTCTCTCCTTCTCTCCCCATTCTCTCCATCTCTCCTTCCTTTTTTCTTTATCTCACCCCCAAAGATACACACTTTCTCTCCATCTCTCCCTTGTCACTCCCTCTCTCTCTCCACTTCTCACTCTCAATGTATTTCTTCTTCTCTCCCTCTCCCCCCTCCAACTCCATCTCTCTATCCCTCCCTCTCTCTTCCTCTCTCTTAAGTCTGCTCTCTCATACTTCCTCTCTCTCCATTTCTCTCCTACCTACCTCTCTCTTCCCCCATCACACACACACTCTTTCCCTTTCTCTCCTACCTACCTCTCTCTTCCCCCATCACACACACACTCTCTCTCTTTTCCCTCCAATCCTCTCTCTTCCCCCATCACTCTCCTCCTCTCTCTCAAGTCTCGTCTCTCGTTCTTTCTCTCTCTCCCTTTCTCTCCTACCTCACTCTCTCTTCCCCCATCTCTCTCTCGTTGCCCTCCAATCCTCTCTCTCTCTCTCTCTCCAACTATGTTACTATATCCCTCCCTCTCTCCTTCCCCCCT
>APFE030101047.1:1629-17490 GCA_000404065.3 Pinus taeda
TAACAATAGAGGGATTCTATGGGGCACAGTAATAACAATATGGGGACAATAGGGGCACAACAATATTAATAAGGGGTACAACTACAATAGTAATGGGGTAATCACTAGTATTATAGGGACCCAACACCGAAACACGTCTCTAGCCTAGAACCTATAAATGTTTTGTGTTAGGTGACAATGGTCCATTAGGTTAACTGAGATTAATTTTAAGTTGATCTTGATTAAGAATTTTCCTTTTAAGGTTCACCATGCGATGTATTTTTGCAATTCCTAAAATCCAACTAACATGAAAAACATTCTTTCATTCATTTAACAATGAACACCATAGCTAGTAAGGGATAGAGCAATTAGATCTTTGACAAAGAGCAAAGAGCACACCTAATGCAATTTCCCTAGCTATTCCTATCAAGAATTCACAAACTATAATATGTACAATGCAAGTTTTCTTTTTAGTCCCTTTAGTGTTTAAATGAACAAAAAGGAACTAGATGCACAAAACAATCAATCAATACTTTTCATAAGAAACGAAGACTTTACAATAATTTCTTTTTCAAAGAAATGAGGATTTTATGACACTTCCTTTTTAGAAAAGACTAATTGATATAAACTAAATTTGACAATGAGTTGATAATGATAAATAAAAATCTTAAGAAACACTAAACAATAAAGGTCAAAATAGGGCTATGAGAAGAGGTACGAGTTGATTTCAGAACCATAGAAACATTGATCTTTAAACAAACAACTTCAGAAGCAAAATTGGAAAAATCCAAGCCAAAGATTTATTCTTAAGGGGGATTGGTGCAAGTCAGAGTGGGAGGAATTGCGCTGTAGAGCACTGCCTCTAAGCTAAGGGTGCTTTGTAGAGCACTGTCCCCTAGCTAAGGGTGCTTTGGTACCAACACATTCCTAGAGTAGGAATTCTAGTGCAAATTTTGACCCAAAAAGCTTCAAAAAGGCCGAAATAAGATCAATCGAGGCAAGTAAAGTCTACTAGGGTGTACTAGGATGAAGATAAACTACCTAAAACAATGATCGCTCCCCAGCGGAGTCGCCAATTTGTTATGTGGAATTCTACATCTATGGATAAATACAATTTCCCTAGGTGGGTAGCTACACCTAGAAAAACAGATTTAAAGCGCTTAACCTTTTTCTATAGAAGATAAATAAGACAAGGGACCTACTTGTTATCTTTTGCTTTCCCTTTGTCTCCTTTGTATGGCTCTCATTGCTCCTTCTCAAACTTAATCCACTCAACAAGTACCTGCAATAATAAACAGAGGAGAAAAACCAATCAAAGCAAGAGATCTATCTATTATAAGAAAATGGAATCGAAAGCATTTACACATATAATCATCATGCCTAAAGACGAGAATATGGGAAAAGGTGTAAAAAACTTTATTAATTAGAAGGAAGAGTTACAACCATGAAGTCCGATCTAATGTCACTCCTCCAGCTTGGGTTCCAACCAACATCACATCATAATCACAACACTCCGGTAGCAAAACAACACTTGCTTGCAATCTCAAACCTCACACCAACAGTATCTCCTTACAAATTCTCAAAGTCCAACCCTTGATCACTTAGATGAGTGCTCAATTTATAGGAAAATGGAGGTAGTTTGGTCATAAATGAGGGTATGGAATGGCCTTCCAAACTTAGAGTTAGTTTCCATGGAGGAATGGATGAGCGGATAGGAGGTTAATGGATCCATAACCTATCCAATTTTGAGCTCATAGGGAGGGATAAGAGATGGGATCCTTCTAGAATTATCTAGAGCCAAGGAATATTCCCAGAACCCTATGCAAATTTCGCTCTTTCTTGCCCAGTACAGGTGAAACTGGGCCTAAGTGCATTGAAATTCACCCCTGAATGGGCCTACCTACACTACATCGCAGTTACCCCTGACCAAGGCTACACTGATCTCCCAAGGAGGCATTTCAGGAGGGCTTCAGGCCAGGAAAATCTCGGGATTGAAGGCATTCAATGTGATGACTTGTCTAGGGCATGTAGCAATTAGATTAGGGTTTGATGAGCCCTAATAGTAATTATATGAATGTTGGGAGTGATGTGTCCAAATGTATCTCTAACACCACATCCTCTTTATATCCCTCATTATATTTATTCTCAAACTATGGAATAGATCATTCGTGAGGTCATAGGTGGAATGACTATTGAAGGTTTTGTCATACTTTCTTCAAATGAAAAAATTGAAAATGGAATCAAGGCCAGTTTCATTAGTCCTTTCTTTATGATCATTTCTTTTGGTTTCATTTGTACCCCATCAAAACATGGGAGAATCCACTGAGATTAATAGAAATGGATGATTGAATGCAAAATTTGAAAATGGAATCAAGGCCAGTTTCATTAGTCCTTTCTTTATGATCATTTATTTTGGTTTCATTTGTACCCCATCAAAACATGGGAGAATCCACTGGTACACTTCTGAGTCATATAGTGCACTCAATTATCTACATCAGGATTTTCTTTTAAAGTAGTCATAAGAATCATGAAGAGATACTAATTCTACTATGGGTTTTTTCTTACTAACTTTAACAACCAACTTTTGACATCAATGCCAACTATGCCATCAATCTCCCCCTTTGGCATTGATGCTAACAATGATTTTGTTTTCTAGTGAGAATTATTTCTCCTTACCTCCTCCTTTGACATCAATGGAAAAGGGTTTTTTTCCTTTTCTATTCTTTTGAAGTCAATGTTGCATCCCTGAGATGATTCACCTTCTACTTTTGGTTTTTGTATGCTCAGGTCTACACTATGGCATCCTAATACATACTAGTGTGGCATGCTCTAACTTGGTATAAGGTTTACAGCCTAGTGATGGTCTGGCATAATTATAACTACTCTCTGGCTATGGATATTTTGTAATTGATCAGGCATGTATGTAACACATCCCTTGACCAGTCTGCATGCTATGTAACACAGAGCATCCTGTGACATCTTGGAAACCACACCACACTGTGATGTTAAACTTCAGTAACACAAACTACTGCAAGTATTCTAGCATCCACATTGCATTCCTATGTATCCTGGGATAATCTCTATAGTCTCTCTATATATCTTGCTAACACTCCCATGACCAAATTGTAAAATGTTCCCACGACCAGAATATGAAATTGTTTCTTCCATATTATCCCATAGTTGTCAGTTCGATGGTATGACATTAATACATCATGCTCCAGTATTTTAATGCATAACAAATGATTTGACATTAATGCACAATTATTCTAAGTATACTTTATTAACACATAACAGATCTGCCATAGGTGATGAATATCGCTAGACCATGTATCGTTCCACACCCTGGAGGTCTTGTTTTCTAGTCTATCCACATGTTGGAGGTCTTGTTTTCCCGTCTGTCATACACTCAATGTCTTAATATAATGTCTCTCTTTCATGTTGGAGGCCTTTATTAGTATTTTATTTCTTCTCATGAAGGCATTGTTTCTCCCTTTGTTGTTCATTTACATTGCTCCCCTTGTGAAGTTACAATTTCTCCTTGCTATTCATTTTTTTGCTAATCTTATTGATTAACTCTTATTTTTACACTGAGTCATTACTTATTTCATTTCTCCTTCTAGTGTCATTGTTTATTTGTTTATTTTCTCTTGTTATTCTAGTTGTATGGTTGGTTTGTTCCTTCCCATGCACAAAATTCTTCAATGAGCCGACCATCCAAAACAAATTTTATTAAGACCTTAAGGAAATAACATGATACAAATCACATCTTCCATAATAAATAAGAAAGACTACTTATTAGTCTAATATTTTGTTCTTACGCACTTAATGTCAACATCTGGAATGCTAATGTCACCAATAGAGCTCTTGGGGGTAGGATTATCATGTTCGAATTCATTGTTTAATTCATTATCATTTGCAATTTCATCATCTTCCTGTTGATTTTCTAGTGCAATCAAGACTAGTACAATTTTTTTTTTAGACTGATAAATTAGTACTTTCAGTTATACAATCTGACTTATTTAGGGCATAATAATCATCAAGAAATTATACATGAAAAAATTCAACCATTAACAATAGAGAAATAATAGATATCACAGTAAACAATAAGACAAGAGACACCAAAATTTAGGCCAATAACCAAGGAAAAACCCACAAAGGGAAAACCCAACAAGATTTCCTTATGAAAGAGAGTTCAGTTCATCAAAATGTACATAAAATTATTCCAAACAAAATTCCAATCCTCTAACCTCAATAAATGACAAGTCAAAGTAGTCAAATGAGAGAGAACATAGCCAATGTAATCCAACTCAAAGTTTGCAAAAAATGCGGTTGAATTTCAACCTGAAGCACCTAGTAAAAGGGCAAAATTTTTCCAAGTAATACCACAGTCAAAGCCTAGTCAAAGTGCATATGTTGACTTGCATTCAACCCTTGATCAAAAAGCGTAGAAAAAAGGTCTAACTTCGATCAAACCAATCAAAAAAACACATATGAACTCGACCTCCAAGGTTAGTCAAAACTTCAGTCAAACTTCAACATTTAATATCAAGTCAACACTAGCCAAATATAAGTCAATTGGTTGCTCAACATAGAATTAATCTTCCTCTTATCTCCTTCACACATGTGGACTAATATTCTTCTTGTTTCATATTGAATGAGTGAGTGAGATGGATGCCAAATGAGGTTGTTCGAATGCCAATATATACATGTGCTAGGAGGAGGGTTTTGACCATAGGGTCAAACCCATTCAATGAGTGGGATTGACTTGTGCAAATGAGGCCAACTTGGTCCACATATAAATTCATATTATAAAAATACTGACCATAACTACCAATTTTCAACACTCCCTCTTAGCTAGGGAGGTATTTTCATTCTCTCTCTCAAGATCAATTTCCTGTAGTTTTTAACCCCGTACAGAAATTACCTGCATACGAATTCTAAATCACAGGAAAAAATAAAAATGCGAGAGCATAACACATAAAACACATATACACAGAGATTTCCCACTGGATTCCAAAACCGGGACTACCAGCTTGATTTTTCATTATGTTCCTGTCAATGTTACAATACATATTTATAATGCCGAAGCATCCAATAACATGGACCGAAAACCATCGCGTCCAAAACCATGGACTGAAAACCATCGCATCCAAAAAACATGTGCAAAAATCATGCAAAAAACCATAGGCGGGTCCGCCCAACCTAACATAGGGTCCAAGACCCCCCTCAAACCCCCCGTTAACTATGTGAAAAGAATATAACACAACCCAACATTTCCAAGACCAATCTATTGGTATCCCAGTAACAACCCAAGGGAGAGATCAAATGTACAAGTCTCATCATAAGGAAATATATATAGCATCAAACTTATCCCATAATCCAAAACCTAATGGCATCCAGGTTAATTCCCAACTAACCAATGGGATCAACCAATGAGGCCAACCTCTCCAACCGTATGAAATGGTTTCTCAATCAAGTACAATGACCCAAGAGAGTACACAAAATGAATCTCCCTGACCAAGTGCACTTGGTCTTTATGTGGAGCATACAAGCTCATTAATATATATATATATATATATATATATATATATATATATAGAATGCTTGAATGATGATTGTTACATAGAAGGGACCATATCTTATATATTTCCTTGGGTACCTCTTGGTGAAATGGCATGATCTTTTGATTGTTCCCTTTTGCCTAATTAATCTATAATTATAAAATTATTAATTTCTTACATAACTTTCTCTTCCTCTAGAAAATACTAGAATAATGAGGTGAAAAAGAGCGGTGATGGAGCGTAGGGTTTCAATACTCGAACTCCAAGGTTTTTTTGTAGGATGGAAACCCTAGTTGCTCAAATGGTCGTCGGTGTCAAACCCCCATCAACATATGGACAACAGACGGAAATAGGCAGGGATTGTTGGGGCCTCGAACAAACCAAGCACAGTTGGAGGATTTTTCGACCATTGACAAGGACTGGTAAGCATTTTCAATGTAGTTAGAGTTTGGGGTTTCTCACCTGCACGGGAAAGTTACCAAGAGAACAAAGAAGTTGACAGAGTAACTTTTGTATTTACACAAGAAGGAAATGGTTAGCACAAGAGACTTTGTAGATGTAGAACCTGAACCAAAATACATTTTATCAATCTGGGGTCTCGATCCAACTCAGAAGAATCTAGACAAGGCTAGGCTTCCAGCTAGATCCCCAACTAGAAAAATGGATCTCTATGGACAGAAACAGTCAACAAACGGTGTTGTGGGGTTTCTAACAGAGGGTAAACCTATCCATGCCACGATAGAAATATGGGAACCTAACAAGGGCCATCAGGAAGAACAATCTTCATTAGCGAAATTAGCAGATCACCCACTTTGGGAAGCGGTGGAAAACAAGGTAAGACACACAATCTTGCTGGAAATTACTGAATATGTAGGGTTTATAGGAGGACAAGAGGATATAGTGAAGATTTTTGGTCTCTAAAGGAATGAGGGATTAAAAAATTTCTTAGCCAAGTATTTTCCTGAAAATAAAAAGGGTTCGGCCCAGAGGGTTGACAGGACCCACACCATAAAAGTCATCCATAGAAAAGGAGAATAACGGCAAGTGAACCCCAATAGAAATATAATCTAAAAAACTTTTTAGGGAAGTAAAATTTGGGTGGTCTTTCGACCATGAAGTTAGGAGAAAATAAGTTTTTCCCTAGAGTAGCAGAGGAGATCCAAAAATGAAATTCCACCCAAGCAGTGTCAGGTAAGAAGAATGGAGAAGGACTGGAGGTCGGCCTCTTGGGGTCTTTGGTGGGGGTTTCTAGGTTTCAACCAAAAAATAATAGGCAATTTGTGGAGTTCGAGGAGGTTTTAAGACATAGTATATTAATTGAAGGTCAATCACAGGAAGAGGCTACAAAATTTTGTGCTCTCTCACATGGAGAATAGACTCAATCAAAAGGACCAGCGAAAGAAAATGCACAGTGCTCATGCTCAAAAAGGAAGAAAGGTAAATGCATTAGGAAAAAATTGTAAAACCCTAATCTAGTCCTTAGGGTTGATATACAAATTGATAGAGCCATAGAAGCCTCATAACTTATCATCATTGAGAGAGCCAAGGGAAGATCCCATTTGGCTAGCTACAACATTAATTGGATTTTGAAGGCTTGGAGGGGGGCACCAGAAAATGAGTCAGAGGTGATTATATTAGCATGGGGGTGTTTCATGGTCAGATTCAGCAAACATGAAGCACTTGAATGGGTTCTTGAGCGCAATTGGAGTTTCAGGCCTTCATCAATTCTTTTTAAGAAATGGACTTTGCTCTTTGATGCAAAAGAGAAAAACTTGAGGATATTCCAGTTTGGGTGTGTCTCCTAACCCTGCCTCCACAGCATTGGATGGAAGATGTTTATAAGGAAATCGAGAACAAATTGGGTTTCTTTCTTGAAGTAGACATGTCTTTTAAGGACACCAAAATCAAGGTAGTGGCCTAAATCCTGGTAAAGCTCGATCTAAGAGAGGGCATGGCAGAAAAAATTTATTTGCATCTTCAAGGGTACATGCACTCTTAGATAATTGATTATGAGGAATTGTCTTTATGGTGCCATTGTTGTCAAAACATGGCTATCTTGCGAGGGAATGTCCTCTAGGTTTTTTAAGAATAAGAAGGCAAAGAGGTACACTAAGAGCTAAAGAGCCTGTTGATATGGAAAATGATGGGGGCAAACAAGGATCAAGATGTGGAAGAGCAAAGGGAAACATGCCTTGTTCCAATTGAGGTAGAAGAGGAACCTCATTAGTTGCTCAGGTGCCAATAAGATCAAGGGATTAGGTAGCGAATGGAAGGTTAGGATGCTCACTAAGCCATAATTCCTCATCCTCAACCTATAGGTACTACTTTACCCACCCCCTTCTCTTTATCCTCATTTTTGCAATCTATGCTTGATGAAAAATTCAAGGCCTGATCCCTTCAAGCCATTGATATCAGAAATGTTGTCATTAAGAATTTTTTCAAATGGTTTGGACAGTATCATTACATCCATCCCTACCCTCAAAATTCTTGTAACTCTCCCATCTGATCTTGAGACAACATCTTCCCCCCGTTCATCCTCTTTGGCATCCCATTACAACCTTCGATTGAGGGATAAGAAGGATATTTACGGTGTCTCAATAGGGGGTTTAGGTGAATTTTAGGAGCCACCTAAAACCGGGAAGACTAGAGATAGGAAAAAAAATATTTCCAAGGCCCAAATTAAAGCTAAATTGGATATAGTGGATGGGAAACAACTCTTTATGGAAGGGGCACTTAGTGTAGTGCAAGCCCCTAAGGTGGATGATAAATGATTGTTTTATCCTTCAACTGCAGAGGGTTAGCTAGAACCCACAAGAAGCTAGATCTGAAAAACCTTCACAAAAACACTTGTCTTGATGTACTTATGCTTCAAGAAACTTTATGTATTGGTGAATTTGTGTCGACTTCTCTAAATAAATTGTTTCTGGGTTGGTATTTTGTGACATCTGATGTGAAGGGAAGATGATGAGGTTTAGCTATGGGATTCAAAGGCAGCAGCCTCAAGCTATTAAATTCATGGGGTTCATATATGGTCCTGAGGGCTAAGGTCTACTCCCCTGAGCTATGCTTGGATCTCTCCTTCATCAACATTTATTGCCCATCTCAACATAGGGTCACTTTTTGGAACTCCCTTCTATCTAAGTCCTTCATGAATGATCCTAATGATGTGGTGGGAGGGGATTTAAATTTCTCATTGGGAATGTCTGAGACCTGGGTTCCATAGAAACAAGTTAATCCCTTGGATGATTACTTTGTGAACAAGTTGATGGCCAACAAGCTAATAGATATGAACTGGATCAAATATAGACCAAGCTGGAGGAGCAAATGCTCGCGTTTGGCTAGGATGGCAAAGAGGTTGGATCATTTTTTGTTGAATGAATATCTAATAAGTAGAATTTTCCTTTTTTGAAAATGGGTATGAATGGGAGGAGAATCATACTGTCTCCCTATTCTTCTCGAGCTGAAAGGGAGTAGTGGGAAGCTTGGAAGCCCATTTAAATTTAATATAGGGCGGCTTCTAGAGGAAATATATAATGAGTTGGTAAAGGCCACCTAGATCGCACACTCCCCTGACCAGGGTCTCACCATAGCTCATTAATTCATGGAAAACCTCAAAAGAACTAAACAAGCTACAATAATATGGGGAAATGAAAAAAGGATCAAGGAAGAGGAAAAATTAAAAAACATTGAAGTATCCCTAGAAATATTGGAAAGCCCGAGGGTGATGAATATGAGACAAAAGAAGCCAATGAAAGGATAAAACAGTTGGAAAGTAAAAAAAGGAATATTCTAAAAGACAAATAAGAGAAATAGAGACAAAAAAATAGAGCCATTTGACTAGCTTCTGGGGACAAAAACTCAAATTTTTTTCATAACTATGTAAGGTGCAGAAAGAATATAAACACTATTTGGGAAATGGAGAACGAAGATGGAAGTACTAGTAAAATTTTTGGCGATTTGGCCTCAATGGGGAGAGATCATTTCAAAGCCATTTTTAGAGCCCTAGAACAAGCAATTGTAGTAGAAGTAATTCAAGTTGCCCAATTATTCCCCACATATGCAGAGGAGGAAGAAAATGCACAACTCTTGGCTTCAATCTTGAAAGGAGAAGTAGAAGGAGTTATCAAATCTATGTAGAAATATAAAAGCCCGAGACCAGATGGTTAGATAATTGAATTCTTCCAACATTTATTTGAGTTGATAGGTGATGATCTTACTCAAGTGGTGGAAGATTCCAAGATCAAAAGTAATATTTATGAACCCTTCAATTCCACTTTCCTAGCCTTAATTCCTAAAAACGATGACCCCAAGACCTTTGAGGAATTTATACGTATCTCTCTCTGCAACTGCCTTTACAAGATAATAGATAATATCATAGCTATCTAGCTAAAACCTATATTATTAAGGAATGTCTCCAAGGAAACAATTGGAATTTTAGTTGGTTTAAAAATTCACGAAGTTATAAGTGTCACCCAAGAATCTATGCAAAACATTAAAAAGAGCAGGAAAAAATGATTGATATCAAAAGTAGATCTATCAAAGGCCTATAACAGAATCAGCTAGATCTATTTGTGACTATTACTCATGCATCTAGGCTTTGATATTTCTTTTATCAATTAGGTTATGGGATGCATCATAGCTGTAAGATTTGCAATCTTAATAAATGAAGTGACATCCCCTTTCTTTCATGCCCAAAGAGGTCTCAGATAGGGGTGCCCTTTGTCACCTCTACATACTGGTCGTTGAATGGCTGAGTTAGCTGATCCTCATAGCAAAACACAGAGGAGATGTAAAAGGGGTCTAGGTAGCCACAAATATCTTGGTTACTTAATTATTTGTTGATGATATTCTCCTATTCAATGATGGGTCCAAAGAGGATCTTCAGCAGATGAAATAATTCCTCAAATTGTTTCTAAAAGGCATAGGTATGTGTATAAATTAACAAAAGTATTCCTTAGTCCATGAAGGTTTCTCTCTGACAGAAATCAACAGGGATCAAAATTTCCTGCCATTTAAAGCACAACCAATGAAGGATAGCCTCAAATACCCAGGTTTCTACCTCAAACTAGATTCCTATAAAAAACAACACTAGATGTGGTTACGGGCGAAGATTGAAAAGCACATAAAACATTGGAGTTTCAAATGGATTTCGAGGGTCAAAAGGCTGGTACTAATAAAATCATTTCTAATAGCAATACATGTATTCTGGATAGCTCTCACTTCGATACCCAAAGGGAATCTCTCTTAGATATGGAAATTGTGTGGACAAATTTTATGGGCTGGAGAAAAGGAGGAAGGAGTACTCCCTTGGGTGGCATGGGAAAAGATTTCCCTCCCAAAGGCTTGGGGAAGTTGGGGTATAAAGGACCTAACTATTTTTGCAACATCACTATAAGAAAAATCTGAATGGCAGATTCTTTCGTCAAACAATCTTTGGACTCTTGTAGTCAAAAGGAAGTACATTGATCCTCTCCCCATTAAGGACTACGTGCGAAACTAGGAAAAAAAACATGCAAACACGTCTGTAATTGGAAAGCCATAGTGGAATCATTCAGGGTCATTGAAGATGGTGTAGCATGGCATATAGGGAATGGGGATAAAGTCATAATTGGCATTGATCCTTAGTTTGGATGTAGAGAAGGCTATGCACTACCAAGGGATTTAACATTAGCTCTAAATGATCAAGGTATTTTTTTCTGAAACCAGGTAGCAGACATCTAGGGATCCATGATTTGGCATGAAGGTTTGAAAAATGTTGTTAAACTGCATTTAGATCCAGACTAGGAAAATTCCTAGAAAGGTTTCACGAGAGAATTACAAAGATCTCCTGTTAGGATAAGGGATCACTAAGACAAACTCAAATGGGTCCATGCACCAACCAAATTTTATACCCAAAAATTTGGATATATCTATCAAATGGACATGAGGGTGTAGGGGGAACAGGCATGGTGGTGGAAATCGCTATGGAAATAGAAATTCCCTGCAAAGACATAATTATTTTTATGGTGCCTCCTCAAAAATAAAGTGTTGACATGGGAAAATATTTGAAAAAGAAACAAACATGGCCTAGGCCGGTGTGTTTTTTGCAAAAATGTAGAAGAGATGGAAAATCATATTTTTTTAAGTTTCCCTTTCACGTTAAAAGTATGGGAAGCATCCCTGAGGATTTTGGGACTTAGAGTGAAATAGAGATGTTTAAACATGGAGGAAGCTTGGAAAAATTGGTGGAATGCAGTGCAAGATGAAAAACTAAGGAATTTACCACCAATAAAGCTCTGCAGTATATGGCTGGTAAGAAACAAGGGCATTTTTCAGGACATCTCTTCAACTCCCTCCATCATAGCTATAAAAATTGTTGTAATATACTTTTTACTCCCAATATCCTTTTCAACTTCAGTTCCTTGAAATATCATAGAGGAACAAATTAGCCCACAAATCTTGTGGGCTTATTTTGATGGAGCTTCTAATGCACATAACAGATGTGGGGTTGGTTTGGTTATTCATATTAATAATCACAAAATATCAAAATCATCAGTAGGCCTTGGATTTGGCTCAAACAACTTTGCAGAGCTTTTCTCACTGAAATTACTATTATGTTGGGTTCAAGAACTTGGTTTAAATTTAGTACAAGTTTTTTTGAGATTCCTTAAATGTTATAAATTGGTTTAATGCAGTATAGAGATGTCAAAATCATACCTTGATCCCTCTCATAGAATAAATTTTAATTATAAAACAAGCTTTTGACTTCATATTTGTTTGCTACATATACAGGGAACGAAACACTCGGGAAAATATCCTATCTAAAGAGGGTCTTCAACAGGTTATGGACAGATGGAAAATTCAAGATACCATAGATGGGGAGACTCAGGTTTCAGAACAACCTTCATTCGTTATATGATAGGTTCTTTGGCACTATACAAGTAGCCACTCCATCCATGTTTTTTCTCTGATACAGTGTATATCAACTCTGTGATTGTATTACTTGGTATCATCATGTTTTTATTTTGAAGCAATATTTATATGTGTCCAATTTTTAGATGCAATTTTTTAAAGACCTATCATGAACTTGACTATACGCAGGTTGTTTTCTCTAATTTATGGAGAGGCTTAGGTTAATATTTTATTTTTTTGGCCCTTGCAACTCCAAATGATTTTTTCATAGACTAACAGTATGTCTCTATTTTCTTTTGAGGACACACAAAAACAACAATGCTTATGCATCTACAAATGTAACTTTTTATTGTCTTAATAAAAAGTTTGATTTTTCTTCGGAAAAAAATTCCTTCCTCTCAAAAATATGATTTGTACTTAAAGCATACATAACAATAGGCATTGTTGACAAAACGCTTCTGTCTCCTAGGAAGTTTCTTCTTTTGGTAGGTCTTTCCACTTAATCATATATTCTTTGATTACTCGTGATCACAACATCTTTTCCCTGGTGGAGATGATACCTTCTAGTTCTTAAATGAACCTCCCTTCATCATCTAAAATAGGAAGTGTTGTCTGTTTTGATTGGTGTTTTCCAAGTGCCTTTTTAAAGCAATATACATGGAAAACGTTGTGAACATGACTCTTATTAGGAAGGCTTAAGTTGTATGACACTTGGATGATCTTTTTGTTAAACTGGTATGGTCAATAGAATTTTGGTGTTATTATTTTTTTCCCTTTTGTTTTAAGGATGACTACTTGTATGGATGAAGCTTAACAAATACCCATTCTCCAACTTCAAATAATCTCCTTGTTCTATTTTAGTCAGCCTACAGCTTCATATGATTTCTTGCAATATTTAGATTTTCTTTAGTGCTTAGATGACCTAACTGATGTTTAACTACTGGAATTTTTGTCTCAACAATGATTAGGTCGTTCCATTTAGGAGGTTCATATTTGTATAGAGGTTGAAATGGAGTCATTTTCGCTAAAGTCTGGAAAGTAGAATTGTACCAGCATTTGACGAGATGAAACCATTGAGCCCACTTATTTTGTTTGTTTATTTCATAACAACACAAGTAGGTTTCTAAAAATTTATCAATAACTTCTGCTTGACCATCTATTCTAAGATGGTATGTTGAACTCATGTTGAGGTAGGTTCATGTATGTTTGAAAAATTCCTTCCAAAAATTTCCTTTGAATTTGGCATTTCTATCGCTAACAATGACTTTGGGAAACCAATGTAGTTTATAGACATTCTTACAAAATATCTCGATGATTTGCTCTACCGAGTCTTATTTCCTCATTCCTATGAAGTGTGCATACTTTGTGAGTTTTTCTACTGCTACAATAATTTTGTCCTTTCCATCAAACATAGGTAATCCTTCGTTAAATTCCATTGATATTTACCACTTCTGATTTGGAATATTTAAGGGATGGAGCAGTCTGGGGTCATAATGTTCTCATTTTTATTTCTCTGGAATTTATCGCATTCTGCTACATATTTTTGAATATCATTATTCATTACCTTACAGAAAAATGATTGGCGTGCATTATAGTAGTTTTTAAATAATCCTACATTTTTGACTAACAGTGAATCATGGGATTATTTGGGAACTTTGACTTTAAATTTGGAATTTGGACTTAGGTGAATCCTTCCCTTGTATCATAGAATATTTTTTTCCATTCAAATTTTGATTTCTAAGGAAGTTTATTGATTATAGCACTTGCTTATGGATCTTTTGCATACTCACTTCAAAATTCATTAATCTATTCTAGAACTACAACCAAAATTGCAAGTAATTATGACTCTTTTCCTTTCTTGGATAGAGCATCTGCTACTACATTTTCTTTCCCTTTCTTATGTAATATATCCTTGTCGAAGGAGGAAAAAATTTTTGATCCACTTTTATTGTTATGTAGATATTGTTTTTTGTTGGAGGAGGTGCTAAAGACTATTATGGTATGTTATATTAAGAACCTACTTCCCAAGAGATATTTCCTCCACTTTGCTAATACATGCATAATGGCAAGAATTTATTTCTTGTATGTAGACTTGAGACATTATTTCCTGTTGAGCTTCCTACTTTCAAATGTTATTGTATGACCATCTTTCACCAACACTACTCCTATGCCAAAACTTGATGCATCGCATTCACTTACAAAAGAATTTGAAAAATATAGAGTTGCTAATACAGGTGCCTTGGACATAATTTTTTTTAAGTCTTAAAAACACTTTTTTTCTTTATCATTCCATTGAAAGGAGTTCTTTTCCAACATATTTGTTAGGGGTGTGGATATATCAGCATAGTTTCGAATAAAATTTCAATAGTATCCAATCAACCCTAAGAATCCTCTTAATTTGGAAATGTTAATTGGTCTAGGCCATTCTTTTATAGATTTGATCTTATTAGGTTCTAATTTTACTCCTTCCTTGGATATTATGTGTATGACGTACTCTACCTTTTCCTTTCTAAGGTGCACTTGGACATCTTTGCATAGAACTGATGTTCTCCTAATATAGTGAGAACTTGGTTTAGATGTTGTAGATGCTCCTTCTAGGTTTTACTATAGATTAGAATATCATCAAAGAACACTAAAACAAAATTCCTTAGATACAGAAAAAAAACCTCATTCATGGTGGCTTGGAAGGTTGTTGGAGCATTAATTAATCTGAAGGGCATTACCTTAAATTCATAATGACCTTCTTGTGTTTGAAAAGAAGTCTTTGCTATGTCTTCTAGCCTTATTTGGATTTGGTAGTATCCTGATCTCAAGTCCAATTTTGAAAAATATTTGGCTCCATGAAGTTCATCTAGAATTTCATCTATAAAGGGAATCATAAACTTATTCTTAATAATTACCTTGATTAGGCCTTGATAATCTACACACAATCTAAAGGATCCATCCTTCTTATAGACTAGAATCATTGGAGAAACATTAGGTTTTCTACTTTTTGTCATGATTCCACACTTTAAAAGATCTTGCACTAATCTTTTGATTTCAATTTTTTGGTGGTGTGGACACCTATATGTAGGTTTTAACCCCGTACAGAAATTACCTGCATACAAATTCTAAATCACAGGAAAAATAAAATGCGAGAGCATAACACATAAAACACATATACACAGATATTTCCCACTGGATCTCAAAACCGAGACTACCAGCTTGATTTTTCATTATATTCCTTTCAATGTTACAATACATATTTATACATGCCGAAGCATCCAATACCATGGACCGAAAACCATCGCGTCCAAAACCATGGACTGAAAACCATAGGTAGGTTCGCCAACCTAATATAGGGTCCAAAAAAAAATTTCTCGCGGCACTGCCCCAGACCCCGTAGAGGTGGGCTACCCACCCCCCGGACAGGGGGGGCTACCGCCCCCCT
>APFE030101047.1:22407-97372 GCA_000404065.3 Pinus taeda
CCCGACCCCCGTAGGGGGGGGCTCCCCGCCCCTCTCAAACCCCCCGGACAGGGGGGGCTGCTGCCCCCGCTACGCAGTCGGCGCAACGAAGGGGGGGCTCCGCCCCCCTTCTAACCCCCCGGTTCACTACGTAGGTTAGTCGTGGAAAGAATATAACACAACCCAACACTATATGGCTTGATGTTGTGTTGTAGCGGCTACAACCACCCTCCAAAATGTTTGCATACACCCAATTTCATAGCCTACCTTAAGAGTTTCGCTTGATGACTACACACCCCAGGTTCACTCCGTAAGCTCATGTAAATCTTTGCATCTGCCTTGCTTGTACATTTCATTCATGTTTCTGCATGTTGGTGTCAAATTCATGCTTGCGACCATGTTCTAGTTATGCTTAAAGTCTTTGATTCATGTGTACTTGTTGTGTCCGCTATGAAATCATCTGTCGCAGTCACACACGGAGTCACATTCATTGTCACGCAAGCGTCATCTCGATCAATGAATGATCAATCATGAGTGTTGTGCTTATCACTTGCACCTTCAGTCAGCCATGTTGAACATGTGTGTCTGTATGGTTTGAGTCATTTTGTCGTCGAGTCATGTGAGTGTATGTTTGTATGATCACCTATGCATCTTTCCATAATTCACACACTTAGTCATTTTTGTTGAAGTTCTGATGACCAGACTCCCCTTTGACAGCCGGACCATCACCTCGTCATTGACTCGATCGACTGTCAACCAGAACAATGTAGAAGCACCAAGCTAGTCTTTTCAATTTGCGTTGCCCGCAGGCAATTCAATCAACTCTCATGTTGGCCACCTGGACAATCGGACCCAGCAGTCACCCTAGGGTTGATTCCCATAAAAAATTACATAGAAGCCATTGACCTTACTCGCTCAGCTAACTGAGGAAATTGCACAGAAAATTCAGACAAACACCAAGTGCCTGTCCCTGTCTCCCTCAAAAACTTACATAGTTTTCCCAGTCAGTGATCCCTAAAGTTGACCGACTACTCATCTTAGAAATTGCGCAGTTTTCATGAGCAGGCCTTCTACTGCCCAGCAGTCCGCTCAGTTCAGAAATTGCACAGAGATGATCAACAGGCCCGCCTCCCGGCCTCAGTGCAGTTTCCCATGCCAACAGCTCCTAGCAGCAGACTACCAGTTCCCTCCAAGAATTGGGCAGTTTCTGCTGCCAATGACCCCAGCAGCCAACTGCCAGTTCCCTCTGGGAATTACGCAGTTTTGGATGCCAGTGACCCAAGCAACAAACTGCCAGTTCCCTCTGGGAATTATGCAGTTTTGGATGCCAGTGACTCAAGCAACTAAATGCCAATTCCCTCTAGGGATTGCATAGTTTTGGCTTCCAGGATCTCGGGCAGTTCCTCCCAAAAACTCTACAGTCTCTACCTGTTGACCCTACTTTCATCCCAACCTGTTCCTCCATAAAATTCCACAAATTTGGCCTTCCAGCCCCTAATGCCCACTCGTTTAGGAAACAACACAAATCTTTCCTACCTTTCCTTCCTGCACCCTGGACTGTCCCTCCCAAAATTTGCACAATTTTACCTTCCAGTTGAGCCAAACCTCGGAAATTGTCATTGTCAACTTGGATCACCCATATCCATCACTCGATGACTCTTGCGTAGTTTTCATCAGTAGTGCCAGGAGCCGTCATCCCACTTTGTAACCTTGCTTCCTCTCTTGGTCACCTGCATCTGAAATGATCATGTGTTATGGTGGACTAGGAGGTTTTGGATTTGATGTCGTCTCATCATGAGTGACTGCAGGTATAGGTACACCAAAAAACATGGCATGACAACGAATGGGATGACCGAAGGGAGCACATGCAGAAGGACAGGTTCACCAACATACGAGAAAATGATGCATGCAAAGATATGTGCTCATGAATGAACAAACATGCACCTTCACGAATAGATGAGCCTGTCAAGCCTCCAAACATGCAAGCAAGGAACAACATATCAAAGCTTCATCAAGAGAACCAAAGACCATCGAAGACTCCATGAAATTCACCATGCAGAGGTGAAGCTGTGATACACCATGAGACATCCATCACCCAGCAACACTATAGCTTGACATACACTCCAGTAGCAGCGTGAATTTACCAAGACTTTCATGGCAAGTCATGTCACCCACATCTCTACTATGGGCTATGTTTCCAATCAATTTAATGTAATGTGGAAGTCCAAGAGACTAACTTGTTGTACAAAGAGTCATGTAAAGTCAAAAATTCATTGAAGTCAAACAGTCGTGAGGGTAGTCGAACAACCACAAGGGTCAGTTTCACCCTTGGCTATAAATACCCCACTCATTTGTACATGAAAGGACTTTTTTCACCTCAGCTCCTCCCACATACCCAAGAGATTTTGTAATATTTTCTTTGAGGACTAAGTAGTGGCTCCAACGCCCTGCACTCTGGATTAGTGATGTATGGTGTAATGACGTGTCATGGAACTTTCGCTTAATTCAGAATCCTGCTAACAGGCGAGCGCAATTTCACACATGTATTGTAATTGTTTTAATACTAATCTTTAACACTTGTGATACATGTTGCTTTAACGTATGTTCTACATCTGAACTATTTCAATTTTTGTAATACATAATCTATTAATGGAAATGTGTTGTATACACTGTTAACATTGTCTCACCCATGTAGACTACTCTCCCGGACACCAGACACACCTTTCACATAAACCTTGTTGTAACAACCATTGCACTTGTTACAACTCATCCGTTGAGTGTTGTACATGTTATCTTACCTTGTGTGTTGTGACTTCCGCATCCGTGTGGACTGCTCCTCCAGAAGCTGTGCACATCCTGTTGTGTTGTTTGTTCCTAGCCGAGTTGGAACTTCATCCCAACCAGCTTAGTAATCACTCCCACCCTCTCCTTCTACAGTGAAAGAACCATTGACACAAGTGACACTTACACTCACCAAGCACGTGAACCTTACTTCTCAAAGACAAAGCACACCACTCTCCTATGCTGACAAGAAAGAGTTGAGGCAAATCCTTAAGACAATGGAAACCGGGAAATCATACCAGATGAGACTCCCACACCAAACAGTGTGAGTTCTAAATGGGACTTCATACCTGGGTGATCCCTTGAATGTTGGCGGGTCCAACACCATCAACATTTATGATGCCAGAAGGAGGGTAACCAGTTGTATATGGCTGAAATTCCCCTCACACTCATTCATCAACCATCTGGTCAAGGCAGTAACTCGCATTGCCTCTCACCTACACGTGACTCTGTAGTTGGTTGCTCCTCGCCTCCCAAAATTTAACATGAGATTCCATATCATCAACTTCACTATGTATGCCCCATAACTCGCCAGTTTGCAAAAGCAGTTGAAATGATCCCAAATAGACAACATCTTCCACGTGCATCTAGAAAGCCAAAAGCCACTCCCACGAGAGTTGTTGTAGCATCAGTGGAAGAAGTAGTCCTTGCCACACTTGAAGGTCTATAAGAAGCTATTGAATATGGAGAGGAACCTTCGATACTTTGGCAAGGTGAACAAGACACTCTTGTGATCTTGGGATCGAACTCTAGTACACGGGGTGGAGGTGAAGACGAACAAACAAACTTTGAGGTAGAACCATCAAACTCCAAAAGAGAGGAAGAGGACAAAGAAGAAGAAGAGATGGTTGACCCAAATCTTGAATGGATTACAAAGGTCCATTGGCTCTCTTGGTCGTTCTGCACAAGATGCTGAGGCGAGCAGAGAGAATGAACATCAAGTTCAACCCCGACAGCACAGTGAAGGCAGAAGACCACTTAGACAACTTCTACCTACAATGCAGACCCTTGAGGTATGCTATGATGATCTAGCATGTAGATTGTTCCCATGTACCTTGGATGGTCGCGCAGCTGCATGGTATCACAACCTTCCACCAAACTCTATACAAAACTGGGTTGTATTCAAACACATGTTCCTTGAGAAGTTTGTTGATGACAAGACCCTAGCCATGCCACTCAAAGAGTAGGGAAGCCTAAAGATTGAGGGAAAAGAGAAAGTGAAAGATTTCAATCAGAGGTTTACACTTACATTGAACAAGTTTGTAGCAGACACTAAACCTCATGACTCCATCACCATTGATTACTACACATCCACACTGCCAACCAGCATTGCGTAGTTCATCAAGCGAGCTACGAAACCAACATTTTTGGAAAACTATGAAGATGCTATCGATGTTGAGAAAGACCTGTGTGCAATTGGATTCATCAAGGATAATGAATTAGCAAAGAACTTCAAGGATGCAAGCAAGAAGTCCCAAGAAACGGTGAGCAAGGGTAGAGATAAGGAAGCAACCAATATTGAGACGCTCACTCATCTTATCAAGATCTTGACCACTGAAATGTCTGAACTAAAACAACATAAAACAGACACATTTTCAAGTAGTCACCTGCCTAGGTAGAGACAGGAAATCAACTCATCAAGCACCACTAAGTTTGTTTCAAAAAATGCGTAGAAACCTGTGCTCCATCTCGAACAGTGTGCAGATCCAAAAATTTGTTCTTTCCACGAAGAACATCATCCCAAGAACTCTTGTTCGGGCTAGAAGTGAGTTACAAATTCTTTCTACAGTTGCACACTCGATGTGGGAAGCAATATATAGGGGCAACCAGAAGAAACTGACAATGACAAAGAGGTTACACATGATGAGACATCAAGTTCTTGGCTTGTGGTGAACGCATATCAGTGCTCGCAAACGATGTCAAAGACGAAAACTAAGAAGCAGCCCTAAAATAAAAATGACCATTATAGTCCTAGGAGTAAAGGGGCTCCCCCAACACTTGGGGAGATGCAAGAAACAATCAGACTGCTGATAAGGAAGACTGATCCATCGGTCACCCCAAAGAAGAAAACACAAAGCAAGTTCAGGAAGACTGCGGCGGACAAACGCACATCCTTGAGTAGCAAGCTGCAAAACACTCCATTGGACAACATGAACACTCATTTAGGCCTAGACACCTCGATGAGTCTACAACCTGTAGATTACAACATTGTTGATGACATGAAGAAAACTCGGGCAAACATCAGTTTTTTCAAGTTGGCTAAGATCCAGAGTCAGCGAGATATCCTGCTACGTGCATTAGGATAGACCATAGTAGACAACGCAGCCACAACTAGCAAGGGAACAAGCACATTTCCTGGATCACTTTCCGTGGTGCTTAATACACTCTAGATGGAAGAAGCAAACTCAAGTTGCCCTCCATTCCTACTTTCATTTGAAGCCTTCAACTGCAATGTTCACAACTGTTTGGTTGATTCCAGTGCGGTGACCAACATCATGCCGCTCTCCATTGTTGAGAAGATCAATGCACAATGGATCGAGACATCTATGTGAATCATCCAACTTGATCGAACATCGGTACCAGCCATTGGTGAAATACGAGACGTAATCATCCGCCTATCCCATGATAGTCACGTCCACCAATGCATCAACATAGTTGTTGTGGACATACCATAAGCATATGGTCTATTACTCAGTAGAGACTGGTCCAACAAGCTAGATGGATATTTTTCTACAGACTAGTCTCACACATGTGGCTTCCATACAAGGGCAAGTGAAACCAAATCTGGGTAGAATCCAATAGGTACATGAAACATAATGTCACTCCCATCAATGGCGAGAATGAAATGTTGACCTTGACAGAACTCATGTTCAGAAACTGCCTCCTTGAGACAACATTGGGATGTTATCCTACATGGCCAGCTCCAACCCCACTAGACGTGCAGTTGGGACTCCTTCCTTACCCAACTGATGGTAATGAAACTTTCACAGCACATAATACCAATAGTAGCAATAGTAATAGCAATAATAGTAGCAGTAGTACTAGCACATCAAGTTGTTCATGTACAGATGAGCTGTGGACCATGTACTTTGACAGATCAAAGACATAGGATAGCTCAGGAGTCGGGTGTGTTTTGATTGACCCTTGCAATAGGAAGAATTTGGTATCAATTCACTTGGAGTTTGAGTGCACGAATAATGTAGCAGAATATGAAGCACTTGTGTTGGGCTTGCAGAAAGCCATCAGCCTCAACATGATCATACTCAAAGTGGTAGTTGATTCAGAGATAGTGGTACAGTAGGTACGTAACACCATTCATTGTTTATTACCGCATCTCAAAAGTTACCAACAAGAGGTATGGTGGCTAATCTCAAACTTCCAAGCATTTAATATCATTATCGTACGACGTACGCATAATGCAACTGCCAATGCACTGGCAAATGCAACCTCGAGAATGTCATTGATTAGGGATAGATTTACTATTGAAAATTTGTACAAGCCATCTATATCAGACAAAATAACTAGCTTACGCATGTTTAATGATGATCAAAAGATA
The DNA here is from genome assembly GCA_000404065.3 of Pinus taeda. Taxonomy (NCBI): domain Eukaryota; kingdom Viridiplantae; phylum Streptophyta; class Pinopsida; order Pinales; family Pinaceae; genus Pinus; species Pinus taeda. The sequence goes on from APFE030101047.1 coordinate 28,784, forward strand.
CTGCACTTCATAGCCAACACTAACGTCTTCAAAGATGCAATGATAGACAATGACAAGCACGAGCACTCTCTCCAAGTGGAAGCTGGTAACATGAAAGGCCACATTATCACAAAATATGTGGCATCATTGGAAAAGCTATATGACTTGCAAGAATGGTTCTAAGGGCCAAGGAACAATGAGACCCACAGTTCCACCATGAGGCATGAACTGATAGACCTGAGAAGAGAACAGGATCCGAAGTTTGTCAATCTTGGTACATGTTGTACACAGCAAGAGTGGCAAGCCTTTGTCTGCTTGTTCAAATTGTACCAAGATGTGTTCGCATGGACATATGATGATCTGAAAACTTATGACACGCGGATCATCCAGCATATCATCCAAATCAAAGAAGGGGTCAAGCCATATCAATAGAAGCTGAGGAAAGTACATTCGTCGCTTGAACTCCTCATACAGAAAGAGCTTACTAAGATGTTGGATGCATGACTCATATACAAAGTTCGACATTCCACATAGGTCTCCAACCTTGTTCCTGTATGAAATAATTCCAGGGAAATCTACTTGTGTGTCAATTTTCAGAATGTAAACCATGCCTCGGACAAAGACAACTACCCCGTGTCGTCCATGGACCATATTTTGCAAATGGTATTTGGGGCACAGATGTTTTCTCTCCTTAATGGTTTCTCAAGATATAATCAGGTTCTGGTAGTAGAACTTGACAGGCTCAAAACTACTTTCCGTACCACGTGGGGTATGTTCGCTTATAGATGAATGTCGTTTGGGCTTGCAAGCGTAGGTACAACATTTCATCACACTATGGACATCGCCTTTCATGGACTCATTAGATAGAGCGTGGTGGTATACCTTGATGATGTGACTATTTTCTCAAGAAGATGAGAAGACCACATACGCCATCTGAAGAAAATCTTTGAGCGATGTTGGAGATACGTGATTTCCTTGAATCCCAAAAAGACCATATTCACCGTGTCAAAGGGGAACCTCCTCAGACACATTGTTGCCAATAATGGGATCAAGGTGGACCCAGACCAGGTCCAAGCCATTACCCAGATTCCTTACCCAGTCAACAAGAAAGCTATGCAATCCTTCTTGGGCAAGATAAACTTCCTCTGGAAGTTCATCTCAAATTATGTGCAGATAGTTAAGCCCATGTAGGACATGATCAAGAAAGATCTAGTCTACAGCTCGGGTAAGAAGGAAAAGTATGCATTCACCCGGATCAAGTAGGCCATTACAAAAGCACCTGCACTCTACAGCCCAAATTTTAAGAAAGATTTCTTGCTATACACCTTTGCTTCCGATAACTCACTAGCTACAATACTCACTTAGAAAGACGAAGCTAATGATGAACATCCCATCACTTTCATGAGTGCAAGCATGCAGGGACCAGAGCTTAACTACCCCACCATTGACAAGCAAGCTTATGCAGTTTATAAGGCGGTGAAACACTTCATGCCCTACTTGCTGAAAAACCATTGCATAGCCTTCGTCCCCCACCTAGCAGTCCACACATTGCTTGTACAACAAGAACTAGGTGAATGACATGCAAAATGGATGACAGGCTTGTAGGAATATGATCTTGAAATCAAGCCAGTGCACACGATCAAAGGACATGGGCTCTGTAGAATTGCAGCTGAAGTAGTGTATGCTCCGGAGAATGAAGAAGAGCTCGCCAGTTGGGAGCAAGAGATTGAGATGTATGACATAAGGTGAGCAAAACCCATTAAAGATGGAACCTCTTGGTACACATATGTGCACTAGTACCTTGAGCATGACACCATACCCTCTCACTTTTCTACCAGACAAAAGAGGGAATTGCTCCTGAAATCCTTAGCATATTAGTTGGTGCATGGAGTGCTTTACAGAAAGAACAGCAATGGAGTTTTTCTTAGGTACCTGGAGGCACATGAATCAAAGAAGGTACTTCAAGATCTGCATAACAGACCCATCGGGGGTCACTTTGCAAGAAATACCACTGCACACAAAGCTATGCAATCTGGTTTTTACTGGCCCACATTGTTCAAGGATGCACATGCTTATGCCTGCAAGTGCCCGGTCTCTCAATGATGTGCCAGCAGAACGTGAAGATCAACAGCCCCACTACACTCTGTTGCACTGACCGAACCATTCCAACAGTGGGGCCTAGAAATCATTGGGGAAATTTTCCCTCGTTCGTCAAAACAACACTGCTATATCCTAACAACAACTAACTACTTCACATGGTAGGCAGAAGCAGTTCCGCTCAAGCAAGTGAACGACCAAGAGTTCATTAGCTTCCTCCAACAGAACATCATCTCACACTTTGACATTCTAGTATCACTTGCTTTTGATAATGAAACTCATTTTTTGTCTTTGAAACTCTATGAATTTTCATTACAGAGTGGCATTGTGCTAAAGAATTCATCGAATTACTACCTACAAGAAAATGATCTAGTAGAGTCCATAAATAAAAACCTCATCCGTATAATCAAGAAGACTATTTTCTCTAAGCAGTGTAACTAGCATACCACCCTGACGAATGCATTATGGGCTGACCGTGTAACTCCTAAGCCCCCTCTGAATACATCACCATACTTTCTAGTTTATGGTAAAGAAGTCATCCTTCCGCCCAATATCTACTTGCTTGCACTTCAGCTTTCCTAAGAATCCCAAGGCAAGCCTTGCCAACTAGTTCAATGTAGGATGAATTCTCTCCATAAGCTTCAGGAAGAAAGGATGAAACAAAAATAAATATTCACACTCCACCATAACTATATCAAGAGATGGTTCGATAAGAAGTCTGCAGAGAAATTTAACTTCGATGTGGGTGATTTAGTACTGAAATGGGATAAGCCCCATGAAGAAAAAGGCAAACATACGAAATTCTAGTCCCTGTGGATTGGCCCGTACACAATCCACGAGAAGCTTGGCCCACACACGTATCATTTCCGATCACTTGATAGGAGGATTGAAAACCTTCGTGTCAATGGCCAAGATATCAAGCATTATGTTTAGTAGGTCGGGTTGCACCTGTGCCATGTACATAGTCTGGTTGTTGCTTGTTGTTTTCATCTTGTTTTCTTTGCTTATCATCTTTGTTTTTACTTTGTTTGATTCTGCTTACTATTTTTGTTTACGCTTCTTTTTTTTCTTCGTATATTACTATTTTTGTTTCCGGAAATAAGTGTTGCCAACTACTACGTTCTCGTTTTTTAATAGAGTATGTGGCTGAAATTTGAAGAAAATTGTGACACTATAGCACTTGGCTAGTCTTGTTTCCATCTTCTTTGTGCTTGGTTGTAACCTTCGACCGATGAAGTCTTGATGGAAAATACGAACCATCTTCAAGGGAATTTTTGGTCCAACCATGAACCTACGTCCACACTGGGAAGCCCCATGCTTGTACTCAACCTTCTGCTCTATGTGGTCAAGCTCATCCAACTAGTAGAAACGGATAAGGGGAAATCTAAATGACCAAACCTATGTTAGAGGTATTACATGCTTCCCTAAAGGAACAACCTCTTCTACTCTCAATAAGTCAGGATCCCTCTTCTGCCCCAAAAATAAATAAATTCCTATGCTTAGTCCTCTTGAAAAAATACAAAGGCGAAAGAAGAGAAAGGCTTCCTACGTAGAGAGGTGAAGCATGCAACTCCACTAGGGTACTGACCAGGCTCATTGGCAGTGGAGCAATGTGTGTGTTCCTGCGTGACTCTGTAGGGGTATTGTCAAGGCTTGCTAGTAGCAAAGAAACACCAAAGATGAAAACTTATACTCTGAAAATCTTCAACTCGTAAGCTAAACTACCCTTCTTGAATTGGAAACATTGAGATCAAGTTGAACTTTTGATTGTGTTTGACTGAGTTGGAAAAGAGTGAAGCATGCATGTCCATGGGGTAAGTGGGGAATCCGAAGTAACCTGCAACATGATTTAATACCCCTCGAAAGATGAAGGCCCTGTGCTAGACATGAACCGAAATAGAGAAGCTAGAGTCCTACCAGTGTGTCACCAAGTATTGTAGCAGCTACAACCACCCTCCAAAATTTTGGCCTGCACCCAATTTCGAAGCTTCCCTTGAGAGTTTCTCTTAATGACTACACACCCTAGGTTCACTTCGTGAGCCCGTGTAAGTCTTTGCACTTGGCTTGCTTGTGAATTTCATTCAATTTTCTTCATGTTTTTGTCTAATTCATGCTTGCAACCATGTTTTGGTTATGTTCAAAGTCTTCACTTCGTGTGTAATTGTTGTGTCTGCTATGAAAGCATTTGTCGCACTCACACACAAAGTCACATTCATTATTGCACAAGCATCATCTCGATCAATGAACGGTCAATCCCGATTGTCACACTTGTCACTTGCACCGTCGGTCAGTCATGTTAAACATGTGTGTCTGGATGGTTTGAGTCGTTTCCTTGTCGAGTCATGTGAGTGTGTGTTTGTATGATCGGCTATGCATCCTTTGATCATTCACAAACTTAGTCATTTTTGTTGAAGTTCTGATGACTAGACTCCCCTCTGACAGTCAAACCATCACCCCACCATCGACTCGAATGACTGTCAACCAGAACAGCACAGAAGCACCAAGCTAGTCTTTTCAAGTTGCATTACCCGAGAGAAATTTAATCATCTCTCATTCTAGCCACCCAAATAGTTGGACCCGACAGTCACTCTGAGGCTAACTCCCTTAAAAAATTGCAAAGAGGCAACTGACCTTACTCGCTCAGCTAACTGAGGAAATTCTACAGACATGTCGGACATACGCTGATTGCGTGTCCCTTTCTCCATTAGAAAATTGTGCAGTTTTCCCAGTCATTCATCCTGACAATCGACCGACTACTCATCTCAGAAATTGTGCAGTTTTCATGAGTAGGCCTTCTGCTACCCAACAATCTTCTCAGCTCATAAATTCCACAGAGATGATCAACAGGACTACCTCCTGACCTCAGTGTGGTTTCCCTTACCAACATATCCTAGCAGCAAACTACCAGTTCCCTCCAGGAATTACGTAGTTTCTGCTGCCAGTGACCCCAGCAGCTAACTGCTAGTTCACTCTCGAAATTCCATAGTTTTGGCTGCCAGTGACCAAAGCAGCCAATAGCCAGTTCCTTGTGTAGTTTTGGTTGCTAGGCTCCTAGGCAGTTCCTCCCAAAAACTGCACAATCTCTGCCTGTTGACCCAGCTTGCAGCCCGACTTGTTCCTCAAGAAAATTTCACAAATTTTGCCTTCCAACCCCTGCTACCCACATTTTCCAAAAACTGCATAGATCCTGCCTACCTTTCCTTCCTACAGCACAGATTGTCCCTCCCAAAATTTGTGCAATTTTTCCTTCCAGATGAGCCAAACCTCATAGCCAGTCACTGTAAACTTGGATCGCCCATCTCCATCACTCAGTGACTCTTGCATAGTTTTCATCAATAGTGCCTGGAACCATCATCCTGCTTCACAACCTTGCTGCCTCTCCTGGTCACCTACATCCAAAATGATCATGTGTTATGGTAGACTAGGAGGTTTTGTATTTGATGTCGTCTCATCATGAGTGACTGCGGGTCTAGGTACACAAGCAAACATGGGGCGATGAAGAATGGAATGAAAGAAGGGTGTACATTGAGAAGGATAGGTTCACCAACAGACAAGTGAACTATGCATGCGAAGGGATGTGCTCACGAACGGACGAACATGCACCTTCACGAACAGATCAGCCTGTCAAGCCTCCCAACATGCAAGCAAGGAAAAAAATTCCAAAGCTTCATCAAGAAACAAAAGACCATATAAGACTCCGGACACTTCGCCATGTGGAGGTGAAGCTATGATACACCATGAAGGCATCCATCACCCAGTAGCACTGTAGCTCAACATACACTCCAGTAGCAGCATGAATGTACTAGCACTATCATGTCGAGTCATGTCATGATTCATGTCTCCCATATCTCTACTATGGGCTATGTTGTTAATCAATGTAATGTAATGTGGAAGTCCAAGATACCCATTTATTGTACAAAGAGTCATGTGAAGTCGAAAGTCATGGAAGTCAAACAGCCATGAGGGTAGTTGAACAGCCACAAGGGTTAGTTTCACCCTTGGCTATAAATACCCCCCTCATTTGTACATGAAAGGACTTTTTTCACCTCAACTCATCCCACATAACCAAGAGAGTTTGTAATCTTTTCTTTGAGGAGTAAGTAGTGGCTCCAACACTCGCGCTCAAGGTTAGTGATGTATGGTGTAACGATGTGTCTTGGAACTTTCACTTAATCTAGAATCCTACTAACAGGCCAACACATTTCCACACATGTATTGTAATTGTTTTAAGACTAATATTTAACACTTGTGATGCATATTTCTTTAACCTATGTTCTACATCTAAACTATTTCACTTGTTGTAATACATAATCTATTAATGGAAACGTGTTGTATATGTTGTTAATGTTGTCTCACCCATGTAGTTTACTCTCCCGGACACCAGATTGAAATTTCACATAAAACTTGTTGTAACAATCATTGCATTCATTCAAACTCATCGGTTGAGTGTTGTACGTGTTATCTTACCTTGTGTGTTGTGACTGTCGCATTCGTGTGGACTGCTCCTTTGGAAACTATGCACGTCTTGTTGTGTTGTGTGTTCTTAATCGAGTTGGGACTCCATCCAAACCAACTTGGGACTCACTCCCACCCTTTCCCTCTACATTGAAAGAACCATTGAAACAAGTAACACTTACGCTCACTAGGCACATGAACCTCACTTCTCGAAGACAAAGTAGACCACTCTCCTATGCTGAAAACCAAGGGTTGAGTCAAATCCTTAAGATAATGGCGACCGGGAAATCATATCGGATGGGACTCCCACACCAAACAGTGTGAGGTCTATTTGGGAATTCATACCTGGGTGATCCCCTTAATGTTCGTGGTTCCAACACCGTCAACATGTTGATACGGTTTGACCTTGATTTGACTTCGATTATGTGCTTTATTTCTGTTTTAGGAAACATCTTCATAGGGAGATCTTGGAACACCTTTTTTTTTTGTTTTCGAATTAGTTTTTGAACTTCAGTTTGTAGTTCTTAGGATTTAGATGGTTCTTCGCTAACCAATCTTGAAGCCAACATCTCCATCTAATGACACTAAACTACATAACATGTTGCTCCCCTCTGGATTACCTTCATCATCTAGTATGATGATATAATTTGATTCTAACGGGGTTGGAATCCATATAACTTGTATTTATGCCCCTCCCATCTAAACTTTAAGTTTCTTTTGATAGTTGGAAAAGTAAGTGCCTAGGGTTTGTATCCATTTGATACCTAAGACCACATCCACTCCTCCTAATGGCACAATGTAGAACGGATATTCTAGATTTTAGTCTTGAATCTACAATTTGACTTTATTGCATTTTCCTACTTTTGCAATTTCTGTTTTGTTAGTTACCATCACTTTCATATTAGGCATGGGATATGAAAAAATGTTGATCCTTTTCACCATATTTGAGTCCAAAAATTTGTTGGTGTTTTTGGTATCTATTAGAACCATTCCATTGCTCTTTTTTATATGTCCTTTTAACTTTAATGTCTGGGGATGACATATGCCTGTCATGGTCGATAATGACACTTGTGGATTGATCCAGGTCTAGGTGTGAAAAAGGACCCTTCCAAGACCTTTTACTTTCATGATGTGTTAAATTTCATTTTTAAAAGAACATGAATGAATACATATGCATGCAGAAAAGAAGAGGAACATAGCAATCATCAACAACATAGAAACACAAGCTGTTGATAAAGGAATTCGTCCAAGAGGGACTACGCCTCCAGGTCCCAGTGTCAAGATGGTGTAGGCCACTGTATTAACTGTTGTCAATAGTGATGATGTACATGGAGGTGATGCTGTTATCATACAAGGAAAATTCCCTCACGTAGGAGTGGCTCCAAGAGATGTTCCACTACTGGAACTCTTAGTCAAAATACTCCTATCATTATGACACAAACTCATGCATGATGAGCATCTCACTAATATGGCAAAAAAGGGATCTTAGTGCAAACATACATGACGACAATATGAGGATCCCATCAACATACAACAAAGGGATCTCAAAATGAAACATGACGAATCATGACAACAAGTACATCACATAGATAACTCTGCATCACATCAAGCAGGAATCATGAAAACAAGTAATAAACAAGATCCCACATCAGGCATCAAGAGGGATCTGTGCAGCACAATGCATAGCAAAAGAAGTAAATGAACACACTACATATACATCACAACCAAGGGCCATCTGAAGAAGCGGATGTCAAACTATTGAAGATGTTTGTGCATCGATCCCACAGCATTAATCACATGGAAGTGGTTGCTCACACATGAATGCTGACACCTACATTCCACTTAGTAGAGTGGCTGAAGAATAGAATGAGAAAATGAGAACTTTGAATGCACCATCAGATTTGTAGTGTCGAGTAGTGCAAAATCAATTGTCCAATTTTTGAATTCTGAGAAATTGAGAATCTAGGGCTCAAGGAATCTTTTAGATTCCCCCTATGTTCCTCAAAGATTCTACTCCATATGTGGACTAGAAATTTGCTACTCCAAAGGCAAATCTAACCTTGCCATTGCGACCCCTGTGGAAAATCATGAAAAATGACTGTAAACTTGACTATATTCTGACATGGAGAAAAATTACCTCCTCAGGAAAATTTCAAGGATCATGGTTCCACTCCTTGTTTCTGCAGCAGTCATGGTTCCACCTGCATACTGAAAAATGACCAAAAAAAGCAGAACTATGATGGATAAAAGGATAGTGCCATTGCGTTCGTGGCGTCGAGAAGTGCTAAAACCATATAAAATTTGTCAAATTCTGACAAAGTAAAATTTCACCCCTCCTGCAAAATTCAGTCTTGAACTAGCTCGAACTACGTGCACTACCTTCCTCTCCTGGATAAACTAAAAAAATACATTTAAATATAAGTTTGATGGGCGTACTTAACAAGAAATCAATTTGGTGTAATGGTTTAAAATAAAAATGGTTGAGGAGGGGTCGGGTGATCAAATCATGTCCCTCCCGAAATAACATAACATTGTTTTATTGTTTTAACCATGGGCGACGGGTCAACTGTTTTTGGTGGCCCGCACGCCTATCTTCCATCGGCATTTGCACATGTTTTGGGGGGCAGTTGGGATCATGGCTGCCTATCCCACTATTAGAATTGTTTTTTATATGGTACGATTTTGGGGTGGCGGGGTTGGTGGTCCACCACCCCTTTTTTCAGTATTTTTTTTTTATATATAAAACAAGTTTATGCATTTTTTAAAACTCAGTTTTGGACCGAATGAGTCTTTTTAACAAGGCCACGATTTCACCCAGAATCTGGCTGGAGTTGGCTAGAATCCGGTGGTCGGGTTCTGTCCAAATTGTGGCCTCCTTAAGCCTGCCCAGTCAACAAAAAGTCAACCCAACATTGACTGCTTCTAATTTCCTCATCTAGACTTGGATTGACGAAATGTTCACACCGCCATGATCAGGACAACGAGATCTATGCTCTGGTCCTAGTTCAATCATAATACAAACACTTTTATTTTTGAGCTTTCCTGAGTCCTCTTTGTCCTGTGTGTGTCTATGCAACCACCTGGATCAATCCTCCCTTCTGAGGAGCTTTTGGTCCTGCAAAAGCATAAAAAAATAATCTACAACTTCCCTGTACCATGTCTACATCACAAGCGTCTTGAAAAGGTCTCACTTCCATCTCCTTCACCTTTTTTATTTGGAGCCTTAAGCGATGAGCCGACACCCGTAACCTCTGCAACTTGTAGTACATTGTTTTGCAAATTACATGCTTGTCTTAACTGACCAACTAACGACCCAAGCATCCCATACTTTCCACGAGTTTATAACACATACTCGGTGGTCAAGTTTACAACAAGATGGGCACAATACCCGAGCTATGAAAACAAGGCCAACATATCATTTTTGCTTCAACAAGTGATGGAAAACACATCATCACTGCAACACATGAGTTACAATCATAAGGCCAAATGCCATTGTCTTGACAAGTGATGGAAACAGGACATCACTTTCAAAGTTTAAAATGCAACTTAGAATAAGACCAGACATCATTTTTGTTGAACAAGTGATGGAAAGCACCTCATCACTTTTACATTTTAAAATGCAACAAATGATTCACAAAAGCACGACCATGAAATGAAAACATGTCTAGAAACCATTTTTCACTTATCAATGTGAATGGGTCGCCTTCTTGTAGTGGTTTTGTTTGTCGAATAATTGCTTCACCTAGTTTATGCACTGACACTTTGTCTTTAAGGCGATGCTCTAGACGGAGCCTCCAACAAGTGGCTCTTTGATGGCCACTTCTGTTGCAATGACTGCAATACATCTTCTTTCTCCATATCGGTTTAACATGTCTCTTTACCTGCTATTGAGAGGGTCTTTCATGCCTCTTCTTTGTTTGTGTTGTTATTATTTTCCAACACTTAGAAAATGTATGGTTATGCAATCCACAAAAGGTACATGCTTTTCCATGCCATGTTCTTCGTTCATCATTAACGACATGATCATAATCGAAATGAAAATTCAAATGTTGAGAGTGGTTATACCTTTCCTTTTCATCTTTGGTGTACGTATGGCGATGAGAGCTTGCCTCATCTCTTTCCTTGCCATGGAAACTTCCATGGGATGATGGGGATGTGTTCCCATCATTCCCTTTCCTCTATGATTTCAACGATGTCTTGGAAGAATTTGACACCTTCGAGCATTCTCCTTTGGTGTATCTCATGCCTGCAAATTGAGTCCTCTACATAACCTCCAATGGTTGAGTTATGCCTTGGTTATTAGCACCAAGTTTTTTTTCCTCATCATGCCTCGTTCTAGTAAGGAGCCTCATGTTTGTCCCTGTAATTGGGATCTCCACATCTCCAATATAAATCATACTATGTGATGATGAAACTTAAAGGAAATCAATATCTTTTACCTCCTTTGTCGATTTGGAAAGAACTGATAAGGGCTTCTCATCATCTGTTGTTGGTAATTCACTAGTTGTCTCAGTGCATTCCCCAGCTTCCCTTCTGACATACCCAAGTCCTGCCTGACAGGGCAATTCCTCGACTTTGATGGGGTTGACAATACCTTGGCCATTAACGCCCAAGCATTTTCCTTCATACCCCATTTTCTTCAACACTTTGGAGCCAATTCCTGTGGTGTTATTTTCAAAAATAGCAAAATCATCATCAGGACACATACATGAATTCAGAGAATTACATTTTACCTCACATGGGTCACGCTGCAACTTTTCCAAGACCTCGTCCTTTTCTTGTAGCTGTCATAGCAAACTTTGTTTTCCCTCTTTCTCTTCATGTAGACGTAGCTTTAATTCAGTGTTCTCTATTTGAAGATTCTGGTTTTTGTGCTTCATTTCTTCTAAGGCCTCTTCTGTGGCTTGCAACTGAAGTTGCAATTGCCCCTTTTCCTCTGTCTCTTTCTGTAGAGTTTCATACATTATTTACGCTCATTTGGAAATTTTGAGCATGGTCTCATACATCGCTTCTTCATCCTCTTTCATTGCACGTTCTATTGTTCACGCTGCAATTCACATCCACGCAAAGACCGCTCTGATACCACTTGATCTAGGTCCGAGTGTGACAAAGGACCCTTCCAAGACCTTTTCCTTTTGTGATGTGTTAAATTGCATTTTTAAAAGAACATGAATGAATACATCTACATGTAGAAAAGAAGAGGAACATAACAATCATCAACAACATAGAAACATAAGCCATTGATAACGGAGTTCATCCAAGAGGGACTACATCTCCGGGCCCCAGTGTCAAGATTGTGTAGGCTGCTACATTAACTGTTGTCAATAGTGATTATGTACATGGAGGTGATGTCGTTATCATACAAGGAAAATGACCTCATGCAAGAGTGGCTCCAAGAGATGTTCCACTACAGGAACTCTCAATTAAAAGACTCCTATCAGTGTTACACAAACTCATGCATGATGAGCATCCCACCAACATGGCATAAAATGGATCTCAGTGCAAATATACATGACGACAATATGAGGATCCCATCAACACACAACAAAGGGATCTCAAAACATAACATGACAAATCATGACAACAAGTACATCACATAGACAACTTCGCATCACACCAAGCATGAATCATGAAAACAAGTAGTAAACAAGATCCCACATCAAGCATAAAAAAGGATCTGTGTAGCACAATGCATAGCCAAAGAAATACATGAACACACTTCATATACCTCACAACCAAGGGCCATCTGAAGAAGTGGATGTCAAACTACTGAAATTGTCCGTTCCATCGATCTCACGACATCAATCGCATGGAAATGGTTGCTCGCACATGAACGCTGACACCTACATTCCACTTAGAAGAGTGGCTAAAGAACAGAATGTGCAAATGAGAAATCTAAATGCACCATCAGATTTATGACAGCGAATAGTGAAAAATCGACTGGCCAATTTTTGAATTCTGAGAAATTGAGAATTTGGGGCTCAAGGAATCTTTTAGATTCCCCCTAGATTCCTCAAAGATTTTGCTCCATAAGTGGACTGGAAATATGCGACTCCAAAGGTGAATCTGACCTCACCATTGTGACCCCTGCAGAAAACCATGAAAAATGACTATAAACTTGACTATATTCCAACATGGAGAAAAATTACCTCCTCGGGAAAATTTCAAGGATCATGGTTTCGCTCCTTGTTTCTGTTGCAATGATGGTTCCACCTGCATACTGAAAAATGGCCAAAAATGCAAAACTCTGATGGAGAAATGGATAGTGCCATTGTGTTCATGGCGTAGAGAAGTGCTGAAACCATATCAAATTTGTCAAATTCTGACAAAGTGAAATTTCGCCCCTCCTACAAAATTCAGCCTCGCACTGGGTGCATTGCCTTCCTCTCCTGGGTGCACTGATAAATTACATTTAAATATAATTTTGATGGGTGTACTTAACAAGAAATTGGTTTGGTGTAATGGTTAGAAATAAAAATGGTTGAGGGGTTGGGGGATCAAATCTCGCCCCTCCCGAATTAACATAACATTGTTTTATAGTTTCAACTATGGGTGTCGGGTCCACTATTTTTGATGGCCGGCACGACTATCTTCCACCGGAATTTGCACGTGGTTTGGAGGGGTGGTGGGGGTCGTGGCTGCCCACCCCACTATTTTAATTTTTTTTTATATGGTATGGTTTTGGGATGGCGGGGTTGGTGGCCTGCCACCCCTTTTTTCTTAATATTTTTTGTTTTTTGTTTTATATAAATCAAACTTATGCTTTTTTGAAAATTTGGTTTTGGATAGGAGTCTTTTTAACGAGGCCGTGATTTCACCTGCAATCTGGCCGGAGTTGGCTAGAATCCGTTGAGTGGGTTCTATCCAAATTGTGGCCTCCTTAAGCCTGCCCAGTCAACAAAAAGTCAACCCAACTTTGACAGCTTCTAACTTCCTCACCTGGACTCAGTTTGACGAACCGTTCACACCACCGTGATCAGGATGACGAGATTTACACTCTAGTCCTAGTTCGAGCATAATCCAAACACTTTGTTTTTTTAGCTTTCCTGAGTCCTCTTTGTCCTGTGTGTGTCTCTGGAGCCACCTCGATCATGGATATTCTTGTATCTGATTCTAGAGAAAATGTGGAGAATATTCAACTTATTCTATGTTTGATTCTTCACTATCTAAACCATTGATTGCTTCACATGTATATAGGTTCTTGGCCTCTTTTCCCTTAGCACATTTATGTTTAGAATCCCATTTTTCACCAAAATGTTTGCACTTACCTTCTTTCATTCTTTTCATTTCCAAATTAGTTTTTTATCCTTCACGTAGTTGTGATGGACAATATTTTGTGTTATCCACGTTAGCAGTTTGGGGAAATATTTGTCTCAAATATACTCTTTCAACTTTTTGCCACTGTATCCTTTCAAGTTTCTTTTCTATAGATTATGCTTTATGTCTTGCTTCTTCTATAGAAGTGATGTCATGAAGCTTAAACTCATCCTAGAGATGTGGTTTAAGTCCCATGATGTATGATTGAATAAGACGAGTCTATGATAACCCAGGTGCTTGTGTGCTAGAGTTTACCATTCTCTAGTGTATTCATCCAGAGTCTCCTTTTTTTTGTAGCCTGGTCGAATAAATCTTCTTCTTTGACACCTTGGAACCTCTTAAAGAATGCATTTTTGACTTTCTTCCAACTGATAGCATGTGTCATTTTCTTCCACCACATATACTAATTATATGCTTCACCTTACATTTGCATGGATGCATGCCTAATATTTTCATCATCATTGTCGATACCATAAGTCTCAAAATATTCTTCTACGTTATTGAACCATGCAACATTGTATTTCTCGTTACCGTTAAATTTAGAGAGATTAAGTTTTGATCTTCGTTGATATGTAGCAACTATTGGGGTAAAGAAGGGTTATTGATTCGAAATCTGCATATTTGGGTATTAATTCTTGAGATGCATATTTTGAAAATTTGTGTTACTATTTTGTTGATTGGGCATGGAAGATGCTTTTGGAGACTCAGGGTCTGATGAGTTTGATGTATCCGAAGAATCTAGATGTTGAGTAGCTTCATTATTCAAGGGTAGTTGATCAGGTGTAATTTTCAAATTTTCGCAAATACAGTTCAATATCACCATCGCCTGATTATGAGCTATTAATGCTACATTATGGTTCTGATCGACCTTATTTGAAAGGATTGCATGATCCTTTTTAAATTCGTTATTATTATTCTCGAGCTAATTCTCTATTATCTTCGTTGTGTCCTGGAGCTCCTTGATTTCATTAGAGTTTCTGGTAACCTTATTCTCAAGATCTACCAAATTTTTATTAAAATCATGTATCATCATTGATGCAGACATTGATCAGGTATGTGGTGGTGTATATTTATCCAGCTTAATTCATTTTCTTAACTTAGATTTTTTTTTTTAATATATTTTTTATTTCAAATATAATATTAATTAATATTATTAGTATATATAATATATATATTATATAAATATATATATATAATATTCATAGATATATGTTTAGCATGGATAACAATGAGTCATGAGTCAACGAACGACATAATCAAATGTTGAATGATGTGATGGTTGGGAGGGAGAAAGCCAGTATAAAGGGGAACAATTTTTCAAGAAGGGACACGATGGAGAATTGATGCAGTGTTAAATAAATGGCTGAGAGAATTGATGGAGGAACAGGTTGTGGACCTAGCATTGGTAGAATATTAATGATGATGGTGGGGAACAAGTTCAATGGAATGAAAAAAGGTTTAAATGATGCTAGAACAATGAGAAAATAATGAATGGTGGCTCAGTGGTCGAACAAGCATACATTTGGACGTTCGAGTAATGGGCAGTGACGCGGTTAGGAGAGGTTAGCATAGAGGAAGGTGTGACGTGGCCCTAGCTTATATATTGCCTCAGGTGCCTCTTGGTGAAAGGGAATGATCTTTTAATCGCGCCCTTTTGCCTAATTAATCTATAATTAAAAATTTATTAATTTTTTACATAACACTCAGCCAAACACAATGACTCAAGGAAGAGAACTCAACATAAATTTCCTCAACCATCTTACTGGTCTCCCAATCAAACACAGTGACTCAACAGAGTAATTAAGATCAAACTCTTTGATCATACGATTGGTCTCCCGATCCCGATCAAACCAAATGACCTAAGAGAGTACACAGGGCCCATCTCCCCAACCATAAACAAGGGTATCTCAGAAAAGCCCAATGACTTAAGGGGGGAATCCCTATCTCAGTATCAAAATCCCCAACTATATAGTATCTTGGTCCTCGATCCAAGGGAGGAATCTTGATCCTGATGTCAAAAGGGTCAATCTCCCCGACCATATAGTCTCTTAGTCAAATACAATGGCCAAGGGACAATACTAAAAATTATTGTCCCTAACCAAATGTATGGTTCTCTCAGTCAAACACAATGACCTAAGGGATCACTCCAGACCTCAAAACCAAAATCCCCAACCATAATGGTTTCTCAGTCCTCGAATAGATATTTCTAACGAGGTATTGTGCACATCAAACGAAGATTGTATGCCAAGGTTACAACCCCAGGAAGTTGATGTACCAATCTACCCAAATGGGGCCCATAGTTTGGCGCTTCATCTCCTAGGGTTAGGTTTTTCGATGTTTAGGGTTTTCCATTGTTTCTCAAAAATATATATGCTTTCGAGCCTCATTGTAAGATAGTTCAGAGGTATGTAGCTACCAAATCTCTCCTCAGAGATAAATTACAATTGCCCGAGCTAGTTTATTTCCATTTCTATTTGTAAGCATATTTCAGTACTTTACATTAATGAAATGA
The DNA here is from genome assembly GCA_000404065.3 of Pinus taeda. Lineage (NCBI taxonomy): Eukaryota > Viridiplantae > Streptophyta > Pinopsida > Pinales > Pinaceae > Pinus > Pinus taeda. The sequence continues at coordinate 45,144 of APFE030101047.1, forward strand.
AGTATTATTTATGTTGCATCTCTGTATATATGGTTATCTATGTAATTTGTTGTGTTCCTGTTTAAATCTAGATCAGTGGTATCAGAGTGATCTGCTCTTTCTCTATTTTTCTTTGCATGTCCCCAAAGAGGTCGGGATATAAAGAGTGGCAGATGAAAAGAAAGACAAGGGGTCATGAGATCTTATCAAAATCTTGCTTGAAGAGGCCCTCGAGCGAAAAAGGAATGTGATGATGGACAACTTTTCCCAGATCCTTCAGTGACTTCCCAGGGGCGACACATCTACTTCCAGCGGCTACTCTAGAAGTGCTAAACCCTTTAAGGTACAAGTTAACTTTTACATTCCCATATTTGAAGGTCATATAGAGACGTTGTAGATAAATGGTTCAATTTGCTAGAAGGGTATTTTTCTATTCATGATTTTTTCGGCCGGGAAAAGATTACTTTCGCTCTTCTCCAAGCCTCCCCACACGTCAAGGACTGGTGGGAAACCTATTGCGAGCAGAAGGATGAAAGTACGGCCTCACTATTTTCAGCCACACCCACTTGGAATTCATTTTGGAATTCCATCAAGGAGCAGTACTACCCTGTCAGAAGCTATGAGGATAAATACATAAAGTGGTCCATGCTGCGGCAAGGAAGGGACCAGGACGTGTCAGAGTTTAACAATATTTTTCATACCCTTCGCAGAAAATTAGGTATCAAGGATTCTGAGTTGCATTTGGTACTCAAATACCACAGCTTCCTACACAAGTACATGCAGGAAGAGATGGAGTTCCTGGACATCTCCTCACTTGGCACGGCATACCGATACACTGTCAAGATTGAGCATAAGTTTAAACAGAAGAAGTGAGACTTTGGATCTACAAATCTAAAGCAAGGGAAAGGTGCCCCCAAACTGTTGAAAAAAGGACAAATCCAAGGTGGGGTGGCCCAGGACAAAGCCAAGACAAGGTGGCCCAGGACAAAGCCAAGGCAGGGTGGCCTAGGACAATCCACCAAAGCTACAAGCAAAGAACAACACCACAAAGCCGAAGAAGGACACAGGAAAGTGGTGTGATTTCCATAAGAGCTCCACTCATTACACAAGTGAGTGTCGAGCCAAGCAGTTACTAGTGGCTGAGCTAAAGTCTTAAGAATCAGATGCATGTTCTGACTCTGAGTCACAACTGATAATGGGAATGACAAAGGGAAGCAAATTATCAATGTGAATCCCAACACCACCATTGCCACCACGAAGATCTAGAAGGAGGAATCCGAAGATCCAGAGGAGGAAGAGCGCCTCTTCTACTCCCATATGTGGGTAAAGGGCTCCCCACTACAATTTATTGTCGAAAGCAGGAGCCAAAAGAACCTCATTTCAGTAGAGGTCGTGAAGTGGCTGGGCTTACTGACCACAACACATCCACAACCATACACCATTGGGTGGCTTCACCAAGGACAGGATCTTCGCTTGATCCAGCAGTGTTGCCTTCCATACAACATCAAGCCCTTCATGGATGAGGTATTATGCGACATTGCTCCGCTTGATGTTTGTGATGTATTAATAGGCCAACCATACTTGTGGAAGCGACATGTTGTGTATGAGTTAAGACCTCGTGTTGTTATTGTTACTTTGGAAAATAAGTTGTATAGGATACCAGAGGTAGCACTACCTATCACCATCTCTTTGGTTACTACAAAACAATGCAATAAGCTCATTTCCAAAACTGGGAAATTTGTTTTCCTGATGATAAGCCCTCAAGGAAAGAAGAAGACAGTGGCCACGATCTCCAAACAGGGCCCCTCTACACAACAACTACAGATGGACAAGGTCATGCACGAGTATGAGGGCATCTTCACCTCCCCCGTAGGGGTTCCTTTAGACTGTTAGGTCAAGCACTCTATCAATCTGACCCCAGGTGTGTTGCTGCCTAATGGACCAATCTATGAGCGTTCCATTCTAGAGAATGATGAAATCAAGAGGTAGATTTAGGAACTACTACTGAAAGGTCACATCCGACCAAGTTCATCACCCTGTGGGAGCCCAATCATGTTGCTACAGAAGAAGGATGGGACTTGGAGACTCTGTATTGACTATCGGGCGCTGAACAAGATCACTATCTAGAATAGGTACACAGTCCCATGGATTGATGACCTTCTGGACCAACTGAAGGGGGAAAAATATTTCAGTAAGATTGATTTGAAGTCAGGATATCACCAGGTACCAATCGAACCCTCCAATGTCTGGAAGACTACCTTCAAAGCCAAGGAGGGCCTTTTTGAATGGTTGTTTATGCCTTTCAGATTGATGAATGCTTTTGCAGCCTTCATGAGGCTAATGGATGACATCTTGTGGCCATTCACCAACTCATTTTTATTGGTATATACTTGGATGACATCCTGATCTTCAACTAGAGTTAGGAAGAGCACCTCCACCACATCTGACAGGTTCTCCAAACACTGCGGCAACATAAGTTATGTGCCAATTTGGAGAAGTACACTTTTGGCATGACCCAAGTTCAGTATTTTGGATACATTATTAATGAACTAGGGGTGCATGTGGATCCAACCAAGATCCAAGTCATTCAGGAGTGGCCATCTCCAACCACTCTGATAGAGCTACGTAGCTTTCTGGGTCTTGCGAACTTCTACCACAGTTTCATGTTGGGATTTTCTCATATCACTTGGCCCTTGAGTCAAGTCACTAAGGGAGGAGAAAAAGAAAAATTATTTTGGTCTGAATCTCAACAGAAGGAATTCACAGAGTTGAAACATCACCTCTACTTGGAACCAGTGCTCGCATTACCAGACTTGCAACAACCATTTGAGATCGAGACAGATGCCTCTGGCTATGCTACTGGGGCAGTCCTTACTCAACATGGGCATCCAGTGGCATATCATAGTTAGACGCTTTCAGACGCAGTCTATAAGTATCCCACTTATGACAAAGAGATGTATTCCATTGTATAGGCATGCCAACAATGGAAGCATTACATTTTGGGGAAGGAAACGCTCATCCACACAAACCACCAACCCTTGCAGTTCATACAGACCCAAGGGAAGTTGTAGAATGATCACCATTGGAAGTGGTCCACATACCTGCAATAGTTGCATTTTAATATTAAGTATAAGAAGGGCAACACCAATAATGTGGCAGATTGTCTCAATTGACTACCGATCATGGAGTTAACTACTGTGCTCAACTCTTGTGGGCACAAGACTTCTGATTGGCCATTTCTCTACAAAATTGACCCAAAATTTGGCCACACATACCAAGCACTCTTGGAGGGTCAACATGTTCCAGATTTTCACCTCAAGGGTGCCTTGTTATGCCACCTAGGTCACCTTTGTATTCCTTCAAGCGAGTGTGCTAGGATGATTTTGGAATCACACTACAGTCGGGCTACTAGGAATTTCAGGGACGAGAAAATGGTGGTAGTACTACATAAGTATTTCTATTGGCCTAATCTTCGACAAGATGTCAAGAAGTACATCAGATACTGCACTGCCTACATCTTTGTTAAACTGACCATTAAGAAGCAAGGCCTCTATTCCCCATTTCCCACTAAGCATGGAAATGATTGTGTTTTTTTTGTCGTCGACAAGTTCTCGAAGATGGCCATTATGGCAGCCTGCAAGAAGAATATCACAGCAGAAGCCACTGCTAAAATCTTCTTTGAACGAGTCTAGGTACACTTTGGGATCCCATAGTCTATCATCTCAGATTGGTATAGCAGGTTCCTTAGTACATTTTGGTCCAGTCTCTGGTCGAGCTGGACACCAAACTCACTAAGTCCACAGCCTTCCATCCCTAAACTGATGGCCAAACAGAGGTTATCAGCAAGATGATTGGACACATTCTGTGCATGTACAACTCAAAGCATCCATGCACTTGGGATGAGAGCCTCCCCTATGTTCAACACAATTATAACCGAGCTCTCCACAGCTCAACTAGCCACAGCCCTTTTTAGGTGGGCTTGGGATTCCAGCCACTATGTCCCATTGATGTGGTCATGCCATTTGCAACTACTCATGCAGATTCGGCTCATGTCCAGTCCAAAACAAATAAAGCAAACAACTTCATTGATCACATCCAACATATTCGCCAGCATGTCCACGACATTCTAGAGAAATCAAATGCCAAGTACAAGCAACGACATGATCAACATCGGGTATCACACAAGTTTCAGGTGGACGACAAAGTCTGGTTGCATTTGAAAAAGGAACACCTTACCGGAGCCTATTGGACACTCAGACCACTCCGATATAGTCCTTACACCATTACCAAAACTGTGGGAGACAATTCATTTGAGCTCAACATTCCCCCATTCCTTGGCCTGCGCCCATTGTTCAATGTGGACCGCCTTTGGCCATACTTTCCACCTTTACTAGACACATCCAACATTCCAGAACAACTCACACCAACAAATTTAAATCCAGATTGCATGGAACAAGTTGCAACTGATTGGATCATGGACACACAGATCAAGCAAACTCGACAACAAAATATCCAACTCTATCGAATTGTCAAGCAAGCCAACTCCTTCACCAAGGCAAGTGGCTTACTAGGGGCCAAGTTCACCAGATGTTTCCTCATCTCATGGAGGAACTCAATGCAATGGGGACCATTGCTTCCTAAGGGGGGAGGAATGATCCAGGTGGATATTTTTGGCCACCCGCCAACTCCACTTGGGCCCCCACCATTGTTTCTTTCAATTTTCCATTTTCCTTAATTGTAGCACAATTTACTATTTTTTGCATTCTTTCGGGTCCTGAACTTCTGGAGCACCCTAAACGATGTTTTTTGGGAAACTTAGGAGAAACATGGGTCCATGAACTAATTTTTCTCTTCCCAAAGTTGTAGTCCTCAGCTAGATCTTTCTAACAAGGTATTGTGCATGTCAAACGGAGATCGTATGCCAAAGTTATGACCCCGTGAAGTTGATGTACCAATTTACCCAAACGGGGCCCACAGTTTGGCGCTTCAACTCCTAGGGTTAGGTTTTTGGATGTTTAGGGTTTTACATTGTTTCTCAAAAATAAATAGGCCTTTGAGTCTCATTGTAAGATAGTTCAGAGGCATGTAGCTGCCACATCTCTCCTTAGAGATAAGCTACCATCGCCCGAGCTAGTTTATTTCCATTTCTGTTTGTAAGCATATTTCGGTATTTTACATTAACGAAATGAAGTATTATTTATGTTACATCTCTATATTTATGGTTATCTCTATAATTTTTTGTGTTCCTTCTTAAATCTGGATCAAGAAATGTATTCGAGTCCTCATAGGACAACATCCCAAATATAGTGATACTTGATATCAATGTGCTTCAACTTATAATGAAAAATAACATTCTCAGAAAGCTTCACACATCTTTGATTGTTATAGTATACCACTGTCGATTCCAACACCTGATCAAACAATCCAACAAACAACTTACGAAGCCACACAACTTCACAATAGGTTGAACAAGCAGTTATATACTTAGCTTCAATTGTACTATCGGAAGTTTGCTTCTTTCTTACCCATGAAATCATAGAAAAGCCCAAGCCAAAATAGAAACCATAAGTGCTCTTTCTATCATTAGTGCATCCAACCCAAGCAATATCAGTAAAACCATGCAACTTCCAATTTCCATTAGAAACATATCTCAAACCATAGTCAATGGTGCCATGCAGATGTCTCAATATATGTTTCATTGCAATTTGATGCACATGTCAAGGCTCAACTAATAATTCTCTCAACACGTTCACAACATAGTAGATAGATATATCAATGAGCCAATCAATTTGTGATACATAGAGGGATCAACTAGACCAAAATCATAATATCGCAACTTCTTCAAATTTGGCAACATGAGAGTGTCCATGGACTCACATTCCACCATGAAAAACTTTTGAAGGATCTCAACAAATATTTCATCAATCTTAATTCTAATCCTAGGTTGCCATGCATTAGACCAAGATCCTTTAATCATCTCACTCTTACACTAAACAAAGAGGTCCTCGAACCTAGTCAAAAATCAAAATCATGGGCTCATCTTCAACAATGGATCAACATCGCTCTTTCTAGACCAATTAGCCATCATATTGGGAGTACCATGAACAAGGTGTCTATCTTAATATTATTCTTCTTGTTATTGAGGCAATCCTTTGCATGACACTTCTAACCATTTTCATCTTGTAAGTCACAATTGACTTCTTTTCAACATAGATCGAAACAAGCTTTAATCTAGCTTATTTATCTACTCCCTCGAATTCCAGGGCTCATCTAATACAATATATCTCAACATGAGTCTTCTTGCCACAATCTTTTTTCTTCTAATCTTTTAATTTATTTCCAAAACCTTGGGAGGCTTCATCATGTAATTGTAATCCTTGCTAGGAGGCCAAGGTAAAATAAATACAACAAAACAAGATATACAAGGACTAGAAGAATAAAAGCATAAGTAATGATTTAAAAAAATAAGTGAGATACAAGATACTTTTATTTTGAGAATATACTGGCTCCCTCTTGATCTTTAGCCTTCCTGAAAATCAACATCATTGGCATCATCATCATGATGTCCTTCTTTGTTGGAGCTAGGGTTTCTTCTATCGGTGGAAGAAATCAATCCTAGGGTTTTGTCCATAAACCTTAGGTTTTTACTTATCCAAGCCATGATGCTTGCTAGGGTTTACAAACCCTATATATTCAAATGTCTAATCCCAATGTCCTTGATGATTATTCTTTATCATTCCAAATTTGATTGCCAAAACTCTTGCTCTTAAGCATTAGCTTCTTGGATTTCTTATAGGTATATATTTCCATGATTGATTCATCGTTGTAAAACATTTTAATTGTAGCATCAACTCTTCAGTTTTAGTATCGATAAGAGAAAATCACCTCCAATTCGGAGATCTTATTTCTTTTGATATGAAAAAGAACAAATGTTGATGCCCCTCAACATCTACACTTCACATTATATCAATCATCAATAAATGATTGTCTTGTATATATTAGAGTTTCTAGGAAATATGAACCTTCATACCTAAATTCTTGAACTAGAGACTTCTTTGGTTCCTTTTAGACTCCTCCTTGTTTGTACTTTTAACCTTGAAAGGGGACTAAACCTTTCTTCAATGAAGCATAATTTTAGTGACAATGATCTCCTTTAAAGGAACTATGCATCTTTTCCTCAACATGTCATAATATAACATCATCAAATTTTGATTTTCATATCAATTCATTTATGTATTGATTTCGATCGTCAAAGGTTTCTCACTGATTTAGTGAGTTCCTTGAATCTTCAAGAGATAGAAATCTTATACAAATCATGTCAAGATAGAGTAAAGCAAAGAATATCACTGATACTTTAGAATTAGTGACAATACATACCTCATATGTTAGACTTCATATTTTATTTCAATATAAATGTCTTCCTCAAATTTATTTGAGCTTTCTTCTTCAAGAAAATCCCAGATCAACTCTTTATCTAGGTCTCTTTCACTATGTATAGAACAAGGATCTTTTAAGCTAACATCACATTTACTTTTGAATGGATTTGAAAATTTGGCTTCTCTATTATTGAGATGACCTTTGGTTACAAATAACATAGGCCTCGAACATGTCACCTTCCAAAGTGGCTCAGTCTTGACTCCTTCCATAGAGACATACAAGCTCAAACTTGGTCACTAATTTGGATCATGATTCAAACTTGAATATTCACATGGATTATTATCAAGGAGCTCAGATCATTATCTCATGGGTCACAAAACTTTGCGCTTATCGTAGAGATAACTTGCATATGCTTTGAACAATACCACAATGATCTCATTTTGAGTTTCTTTCAAGACTTGGATTCAATTGCAGAGGCAGCTTGGATGCAACAAAGAGATCGAGTTTCATATAAATGGAGCTTTGACTTCTTATTATCTTTCATAGAGAAAAATAAAATCTTTAACAAATACAAACTTGTACTTTTATTTAGCTTCTTTGAACATTATCCTAAAGCTTTTGGTCGAGGAGCTAAAATTTGAAGTGTATTAGGGCTTCCAAGGTAACCAAAAATGACTCTATCTTTAGGGATGCCTAAATTGTAGATGAGAAATATTATTGAAAATGTAGAATAGGGTCTCTTCAAGAGTGATATCATTCTTTTTTCTTCCCCCATAGCTCTAATACCATGTTGATTTCTAGTGCAATCAAGACTAGTACCAATTTTTCCAAACTAATAACTACTTCCAATGATACAATTTGACTTATTTAGGGAATTTTAATCATCAAGCAATTATACATGAAAATTTTCAGCCATTAAAAATAGAGCAGCATAAGAGATCACAATAGATAATAAGGCACGAGACACCAAAATTTAGGCCTGTGGCTAGGGGAAAACTCACAAGGGGAAAACCTAGAAAATATTTCCTTATGAGAGAGAGTTTAGTTAATCAAAATGTACACCAAAATATGCCAGAAAAAATCAATCTTCTAACCTCAATAAATTCCAATTCAAACCAATCAAGAGAGAGAGAAAATATTCAACGTTATACAAGTCAAAATTTGCAACAAAGAGGGGTGATTTTCGGCTTGAGGAAACTAGTTAAAGGGACAAAATTCAACCTATAATACCACAATAAAAGCTCATTCAAAGTTCATATGTTGACCTGTGGTCAACCCTCAATCAACGAGTCCATAACAAATATCTAACTTCTGTTAAACCAATCAATGAATCACAAATGAACTTGGCCTCCAAGATTAGTCAAAACTTCAATCAAACTCCACTAGATAATCTCATGTCAGGATTGGGCAAACAAAATTCAATTGGATGGTCAATGCAAAACAAATCTTCCTCTTATCTCCTTTTCACGTGTGGACTAATCTTCTTCTTGTTTCAGATCGAGTGAGTGAGATGGATGCCAAATGACATTGCTTGGATGTCAATATATATATATGTGTGCTAGGAGGAGGGTTTTGACCATAGGGTCAATTTCCATTCTGAGTGGGGACAACTTGTGCAAATAAGGCCGACTTGGTCAACATATAAACTCATAACTTCTTCTTTGGTTTTCCAATGAAAATATCGACCGCAGCTACCAATTTTCAACAGTTCCAATGATGCAAAGACAAAATCGTGATCTGTAGGCACAAGCGTTTCATTTACCAATTTTGTAAATTTTTTATCACTTTGGATCACATGATGAGACTGATCCATGGATGCTTTAGGATTAAGAAAACAATTTGTAAACTGTTCAACTTCTATGGTGTCTGTTGGCCCTTAATTTTGTTCATTTTGCCTATCCTAAATCCATTTATTTACCACAATATTTCATCCTATTTCACCTATATATGCCTCATTTTAGTCCTATTTTTCATATTCAAGTAACTAAATTAAGTTTTTCAGTTTTTGGAAATTTGTGTAAAAATTGGGTTTTAAGAGTAAATTTGGACTGCATTAAAATTCTCGTTATAGCTCCATTGAAGTCATATGTGCATAACACCTAGGAGAGATCTAAGCGCATATTTCGAAAGCTTGGGAACCACGGATGAAGAAACACCTATTGGTTCAGTCAAACTGAGCAAAAATAGGCCCGGTCAATGCTAGTCAAACTTGACCTGTCATTCAGGAATCCCTAGTAAAAAGGGGCAGATTTATTATTTTGTGGGATTTTTCCTGATTTTGAGAACTAGAATTGATGAGCTTGACCTGTATGGATGGATTAGGATTGATAAGGCTATTAGAACCATTATAGCAAAAAAAAATTATGATTTTCTTATTTAAACAAAGTTTATGGACCATTCAAGGGTGTAAATGAGTGTAATTTTGTATTAAGATTATTGGAGACTTTTGAGATAATTTTAAGAATCATTTCTACTATTCTATTTGTTGTTCCTGTTGTGGATTCTTTATTAAGTTAGTTGTAGCTGAAGAGTTCTTCAGGTGCATAAAGCAAGGTTGGAGGGTCGTCATACCAAGCTAAGTACACTCTAGTTAAATTTTGTATAAATTAGTATAGTTTTGATTCAATATTTCTTGTTCCAGTTTTATGATTTAGTTAATTAGATGTGTTATGATTTATGTATTATTTTTGGATGGTTTTGGTTTAAAATCTAATTTGCGCATGAAAGGACAACCAAGGATTTGAGTTAAATTCTATTTCTATCAAATTACGAATCACAACTAAAAGTCATCCTTTTGCATTTCTTGAATCATTTCTTGAAATTCAAGTTTATGATTTGATGAAATGATAATGTTGTTGGAGTAGAACCGTGAGGAAGGAAAACCAAGACCTCCTAAGTTAGGAGTCCCTTCTCGTGCTTTATACACATCACAAACTGTTTCTCTTTTGAGGACAGTATTGTGGGGAAGGATAACTGGCATCTTCTAAGTTATGAGCTTCTTCCTTTGCTTACTTCATCTTGAATCAGAGACTTTTTAGTTTCTTTAAACATAGAACTTATTTGTAATATGCATTTCCTTTAACCTTTGAACTTTGCCTTCCGAAATTGACTTTACTTGAAATCCATATACTTTGGATGTGCTTCCAAGTCTACAAACCAGGATTGACAAGTAAAACACCTGCGTTAGTTTACTTAGTAAATTGACCTGACATTTTTAGCATCATTGCCAGGGAAGCACATTCAGATTTAATCAAAATAGAAAGATTTAAACAAAAACAAAAATATAAATTTGTAGTTAGGATTTTTCCATTATGATTCTATATGACTAGAAAAATAAATGAAAGGTAGATCCCAAAATAGAACACCCAACCACTAATAAAAACTCACTAACTACAAAATCCATTTGCAAAACAAAGATCTACAAAACATTATGTTAAAGAAGTCATTTAGAGAAGGAGGGTATGCTACCACAAGGATCTTCTTAAACCCTTGTTCACAATTTAGAATGGTCACTAGGGATGAATCTTCATTTCAAAAGATAGAAGAGGAACAAAGAATCCATGAAGAGGATCCACAAGAAGAGAACCTAGAAGATTCTTCTAGTTATATTTGTCAAGAGATTAATGAGTTATGGATCACATGTGATGAAGTTCAAACAATAGATCTATAAGTTCAAGAATATCTATCATATGATCCCTTGTGTATTCATTATTTTGACACATTCCCCAAGAAGAACTTTGTGATATGACAATTAAGGAGAACCAAGCAAACAAAGATCATTTCAAAACTTGGATTTAACTAGTCATTAGGCCAAAACACCATTCCATTTTTCAACATTCCTTAGCATCACATCTTTATGATCAACTAACTTTTCAAGTCCAGGTATTCATTAAGGTATATTTTTCAAATCTAGATGTAAGTCTACTTATGATCTTGTTACACAAAAGGGTGCATTGGTAATTCACTTATACTTGATAAAATGACCTATTTTTATACAATAGAGTAGGATAGAATATAACAAATAAATAAATAGGGACAACAAGTTCACAATAAGGCTTTTGGTTCAAACTTTCATGAATAAATTCTTCAAATCATTGTTCAATATTCATTTGGAAGGATTTCATGGAAAAATGCAATAAGAACAATCCTATTTTGGGTAAACATCTAGGATAATTTTCAAAAGCATACTTTTAAACAAGGTATCTCTTGAAATATAATTTTTAAATCATTTTGAAATTTTCAATTTGGATCACAAATAAAAAAAATATGATCAAACTAAAAACTAGGTCTCAAGTAAAATTTTGAGGACGGAGTTAGTACAACCTTGATTTTAGGGGTCTAATGGAAACATTTTAACATGATATTTATAGGGAAGATAACCCTTGGAATATAGTTTCCAAATAAATTTTAATCACCTCAATCGGATATCATATGAAAACGTTATGCTCAAAATATTAATTTCTTGTCAAAAACTCTACATAGTGACAATTATAGGTCTTGATTGTTCATTGGCATATTTAACATACCAAATAATATTCTTTTCAAAACTTGTTTATATGAAATATAGATATTCAAGTTTTTAACAATACACAATTTGTATCATCCCATTTGGAGGAAAAATGAAAAAGGTATGCCACATTTAGTGACTACATGTCTTAAAATCAACATAGTGAAACTCTGCCTCCTAGGTCTGTTCATCAACAATTTTGTGATATCAAACCTAAGTATTTTAAAAACCTATTTCTACTAGATAGACAAAAAGGAATGTACTTCAATATCCAAGTGGAATTACATTGATATGATCTTTAACAAAAACGTTACACTCCAAATAGTGATTGTTGGTCTAGTAAACAATTTACAAGAAGCTTTATCAAACATGGTACTCCTTATCATTTTTAGTGTATCATTTTAAATAATTTTTAAAAACCTATTTATACTGGAAGTAGCCATTTTAATTCACTTCAACTTGGATTTTTAATCACTCTAATTGGAAATAAAATGAATATTTTGTGAACAAAATACCACTAGGAGGTCTAAGTTGGCCACCATTCCTCAAGGGGTAAACAAATGCATTTTCTTTGTATATCATCTTTGGACTTGTTTTTTAAGAAATTCTTGTAATTATTTTACATATTTCTTGGAAGAATAAACATTGTGCGTCTCTCTTCCTCCATCATCTAATATTGTATTGCAAGCAAATGCTATGTTTTTGCAGGTCATAAGAAGAATTAAGAAGTCAACTCCATGGATGGAGGACTTTTCAAAGTCAATCTTTAAAAATTCATATCTATGAATATGAAATTAAAATATCCAAGTCAAATTAAAGTGGAATTCACCTAATGTTGATTTCATTCAAAGAAACTCAAAAATCTTGAAGATTTCTTTCAGTTGTTGACCAACAACACCAACAACCCTACAACATGAATTGAGATCGAGGAAAAAGGCATGAAGCTAATCATCAGAAGAAGAAGTCAAGTTTTTGTACCATGACAATTCACATCCATTTCTTGAGAAGCATTCCTAAGCCATATTGTTCATGATTTCATTCATCTACCATATTGTATTCTAAACTCCACAATCATTCATGTTGAAGTCCAGATCTAATATTTATCTATCCATCTACTCATGGATCATGACTTCAACCTATATTACTTTCATAAGATTTCCATACTTCCCTACACCATTATACCCCACCTCCATCCAAAATAATAATAACAATAATAATAATACAGGAGTTTGGCTGTGAAAATCCAGGATACTGGCACAATACAAACTCGACTCCATATCAAAAAACCAAATTGTTTGGCCAATATCAATTCTCTTTTATGTTTTTCAATTTCATTTTGCATAATCATCCTCCAAAATTCAAAGACTTGAGGACAAGTCTCAAGATTAGCAAGGGGGAAGATTCATAATAAACCAACAAACTATGCAATTGGTTTAATGTCAACCAATTGTATTGCAAAAGGGACCTGAGACATCATAATCAATGTTTATCAGTAAGGGACCTGAATAATATCAATGTCATATTTTATTGCAGAAGGGACCTGATTATTAATCTTAAATTCAACATCAAAAGGACCTGAGAAACAACTACAAGCATCTACAATCTAGCAAAATCATTCAACAAAATTCATTTTGAAGCAAAGTATCGTCATCATTAGCAAAAGGTCAAGTGTTTACAAAATAACTAAGGTCATCATCAAAAGAAGAAAATCATTGATAATGAGCTATCAAGAGAAAGGAAAGTATTGTAAGTTTAACGTATTCTTAATGCCTTCGATTTTGAAATTTTTTCTAAGATTGATAAACTAGTTTAAACTTGAATATGCAGTACCTCTATCCATGTATATATCATCCTACATTATCCTATATCCTACATTATATTCATTTACCTCTTACATTATTCATTCACCCTATTATATTCATTAACCTTATTATAACCTTACATTCATCATTCACTCAACCACATTCATTTGCATTTTTAACCAAACTTTTTGGTCACATCTCCTTTTTGGGCCAATTTTTTTTTGCCTCATGGAAAATTGCCTACAAAATAAGAACAAAGAGGGGTTAGTATCATAAAAAGGAGAAAAAAGATGTATTTTGATGTAAAGAGTTATAATCCTATGATATTAATGATGCATTTACATGATCTAAAGGGAAAAATTACTCTATTATGGGTCTTGAAATAACCTTGAAATGGTCAAATATACATCATGAGAAGGAAGACATTAAATTTTTAAGGACAAGGATATAAGATAAATCATTTCATTGAAATCATCAAAGAAACAATGGAATGTAGTCTTGATGATACATTAAAAGGTGCATGTATATGAATGAAATTGAATTCATTACAAAAGCATATGTATGCAATGATAAAAGGGAGCATATAAATCAAACTCCTGTGTTTAAAAAAAAAAAAAAAAAACTTTGAAAAAGGCACATATATGAAATGAGGGTACATGCAATTATAGCAAGGTTCACACACCAAAATCAATTATTAGGAGAATTGATTTTTGGAATTTGATAAGGATGTAAGGGTCATAAAACGACAAAATGGGAATAGGACAGGTGTTGAAGACAATGGTCAAAAGTTCAAATGTTGCATGAGAAAAGAGGAAATGTTCAGCACTTACACAAAGCAGAGAAATGAAGGTTCAACACCTACACAAAAGTAGAGAATAAAATTCTTAGACAACGCAGTGTCAGTGTCTTCACGCAGGAAGAAGAAAGGGAAATGAAAAAACATTAGAGAACATGGTGCTGCGGTTAAAAACTCGGGTAGGAAGCTTGAAAACCCAGAAGTAAAATTGATTTTATAAATGCAATTAAGATGAAATCGATTTAAATCAAAGTGAATCAATGAACAGCTTCATGAAACATGAATAGTTACATTAACCAAAACTCCGAAATCAATCCATGAGATGTAAATCCCGTGAATCATGTGAAATCTCAGTGTTTGAGTTTGGATAGGAGTAAACGTCAATTAAGTTTTAAAAAAACAATTGTTAGCATAGATAATAACTCTGAGTTTTAAGAGCAGTTTGAAACCTAAACTTGAGTTTGAAACTCCAAGTGACAGCATTGATAATGGGAGAAATGAGCTCTAAAAAAATTATGAACAAAGTGTGAGTTGTTGGTGAGTGAATTCAGTGTCAAAACTTAGAGATATATGTGTGTTTCTAAAAATCAATTTCAGTGTTGGAGATAGATTGTTGTGGCAAAGAGGAATCAAATTCATTGCTGGAGATGGACAGTGTATGGTACAGAAAAGTCGATTTCATTGTTGGAGATGGGTTATTGGTGGGAAATACGAGTTTCTAGCTATGTACGGCATTAAAAGTATGCATTCAAACTTTAGAAATTGATTTCCTCCCAGATTCAATTTCTAAGCAATGAAAATAGATTCTAAGGCATAAAACCAATCGATTTTGATTTCTGGAAGAACAGAGAGTTAGTTACTCATCTTCAGATCCAATTTCAAGTTCTAAAAGGCGAGGAAGAGATTGATTTCGAATTCTGAAAAAGCAGAAGGTTAATGAATCATTTCCAGATTTTCGATTTCTCCATCATGAGTAAATCTCCAACATTCGATTTCTAAGGAAGATTATTTAAAAAAAAACGATTTCTAAGGAAGATTATTTAAAATTGATTTTTGAGGTATTGAAGATACAAGGTATTTTTCCAGAAAATTGATTTTTGAGAAAGGGTATTAAAAAAAAGATTTCTAAGAAGGTATTTTTCCAGAAATCGATTTATGAGGAAGATTATTTAAAAAAAAAAATGATTTCTAAGGTATTGAAGATACAGGGTATTTTCCAAAAAAACATTTTCAAAGCATTAAAATAAATCCTTCTCTCCACATCAGTAGAAATAAAGGTGGTATTTTAGAAATTTCGAGCCCAAGATTTTTTTCCTCATCATCGAAAAGTATTCAACATTGATTGAAATTTGCATATCAGTCCAGCGAATCAACATTCCAGTTTAGAATTTTTGAGAACATATTACAAGTCTTGGTAAGAAAATAGTTGCATTCTCAAAAATTTCTCATTACTTTTAAACCATATATCCATTTGATGCAAAATTTTGAGGAAAGATGCATTGATATAAGATGAATAAACCCAGAAAAAATTCAAACCAAAAGAACTTTGATTTTTCCAAAAATCAACCATCATCACCTACATCCAATTTATCTTTTTCTCAAAATCCGTGATGAGGGTATTTCCAATTTTTGGTGAAGAGAAGCAATGGAGTGGTAGAAATATTTTTGCAAAATTTCAAATAAACAAAGTGTGTATTTTATGAGAAAATGGTTAAATAAAGTTTGTTTCTATGTATACATGTTTGTTGTAACTTTGTGTGGAAATTGCTTCAACTTCACTAGCATTGCTAGAATTGAATGATCATTAATTTGGAAAGATTTTAAAAAATTCATGTCCTATTAATATCATGAATTGGGCAAAAAGAGGGGTTTTGGTTATTGGGCATTGACAAATGGAAATTATAGTTTGGTTGATACAAAGGTATGGGTTGCATAAGGACACTAATAAGGTTCAAACAAAGGAAATCAATACCCTCTTTCAACATCGAAGAAATTTTTTAGACGCATCTCCAAAAGTATGATAATGGACATGATTCACATGACAACTCCAATTGAATTGACAGAGGAGGAAACGGAGAGGGTTATTATATTTCTTCAAGTAGCACAAGAAACGGCTTCTACATCATGATATAGATCCATAGGCGGAATAGCACGGAGGTCAACATGTAGAGGCAGAAGACCAATGAGACAAAGACAAGCATGAGGACATGCTTGAGAATCAACAAGGGGGAGATGTTGGCCCTCAATTTTGGTCATTTTTGCCTATCCGAAATCCATTTATTTACCACCATATTTCATCCTATTTCACCTATATATGCCTCATTTTATTCCTATTTTTCATATTCAGATAACTAAATTAAGTTTTTCAATTTTTGGAATTTTTTGTAAAAATTGGGGTTTAAGAGTAAATTTGACTACATTAAAAGTTCTCGTAATAGCTCCATTGAAGTCATATGTGCAGGACACATGGGTGAGATATGAGCGCATATTCGGAAAGCTTGGGAAACACAAATGAAGAAACACCTATTGGTTCAATCAAACTGAGCAAAAATAGGCCCGGTCAACACTGGTTAAACTTGACCTGTCATTCAGGAATCCCTAGTTAAAAGGGGAAAAATTATTATTTTATGGGATTTTTCCTGATTTTGTGAACCAAACTTGATGAGCTCGACCTATATGGATGGAGTAGGATTGATAAGGCTGCTAGAGCCATTATAGAAAAAAAAAATTATGATATGCTTATTTAAACAGAGTTTATGGACCATTCAAGGGTGTGAGTGTAATTTTGTATTAAGATTGCAGGCTTTTGAGATAATTTAAAGAATCATTTCTACTGTTCTATTTGTTTTTCATGTTGTGGATGCTCTATTAAGTTAGTTGTGGCTGAATAGTTCTTCAGGTGTACAAAGAAAGGTTGGAGGGCTCCCATACCAAGCTAAGTACACTGGTTAAATTTTGTATAAATTAGCATAGTTTTGACTCAGTATTTCTTGTTTCAGTTTTATGATTCGGTTACTTAGATGTGTTATGATTTCTATATGATTTTTGGATGATTTTGGTTTAAAATCTAATTTGTGTATTGTTAGAGCCTAGATTGACCTCAGGCTGAAGGGAGGCAATCCTAGGATAACCACAAACCAAGCTTAACCTAGTAGCTAGCCCTACCAGGTCGGGAGAGGGCTCTCTCCTTGTGAATCTCAGTCAAGATGATTGAATCATATATGAATTATAGGCTAGGCATAGTAGCTCTAGGGTTTTTTGATTGATTTTGTTGGTTTTGTTGTTGGATCAAATGGAGCAAGCAACTTTGGGTCCAGGAAATCAAGTCGGGATGCAGGGTGTTCTATGGGGCGAGGTAGGTAGGTGCTTTGACACTTCGAACTGAGTGAAATGAGAGGTCTAAGACTGGTGATAATCTGAGGAGGGCATGCAAATATCATGTATCTTTCTCAAACAGTAGAAAACATCAAAAATTGAACGGTTTCCCAAGGTAGAGCATTGTAAACAATGTATTCTGCCTATCTATCTTGATATCATTCAGCTAGAAGAAATGAATTAGATTGTGGTGCACGTAACACATGAGAAAAACTAATAACAGAAGAAGAAACTATGCAAAAAAACTTTACCACAAGTATCCCATAAAAATAGCTACAAATCCTGGTTTATTTCCTTGCCAAACTGCTGATAAGGGTGTACAATGTAGCTCAGAGCATCCAAGAGAGTCCAACCTTTGCTAATGACATAAAAAATACATAATATAGACATCAAACCACCTATGCTAGCCATCAGGGGTCGAATCCAAGAGAAAAGGAGTTGTTACAACCATTTCCAAACAGGGAACAGGAATATAGGCAGTGGAACAACTTGCCTCTATCAACATGGAAATTGATCCATTGACCCCCCAAACCACCTCAAATTGATGAATCTATCCTCTAAGATCATTTCACTATTACATTTACATACCCAGGCATTAATTACAATCATGAATTCATCCATGAAGAGAGAAAAAGTCAACTTGCAGTGAAAATAGGCGAAAACTAGATTTTCTGGCAAACTGGCTCAATGCACAGTGCCACTGGCCAAATGCGCAGTGTTGCTTCACACCCACTTTTGGAGGCCTTCCCCTTAGCAAAATTGAGCCCAAGATATCTCATTAGAAATATCTTCCTATCTAGTTTCTGGAACATCTTGAATTGTCTCGTTTGGATGTCATTTGCCCCCTCAAAAGTAAAATATCCCAAGGCTGCTTCTATGTGTCCAAAAAGAGGCAGAGAGGTCATTTTTTGGTAGTTTTTTGACCTTTTGGTGACCTATTTTTGCTCCAAAATTGCTGATATTTTCTGGGTTTGATGCTCTCATCATGCTAAATCCAAATATATAATCCTTTCCTCCAACAAGTGCTCCAGGGAAAAGCGCAGCACCATCTGGGCCAATTTTCTATTTTCAAAATTTCAAAATGTTGAAAAAGACAAAAATTCATCAAAACTTGCCCAGATTTGGCATAGGACACCACCATTAGCTGATTTGATGGGATAGTGAGGCCTCAGAAAAGATTTTCAACTTATCTTTCTCCTTTTTACTCTTTAAGGTCTTCCTCAACCTAGCTTTAAGCTTCCTCATCCTTATGTTGCAGATTTTGTTACGAGTCATGTAATGGTAGGCCATGTGGCGAAGCATCTTCTTGTCTCTGTTGGCCTTCTCAATTAGCCCCTCAAGGTGCATATTAACCCTCTTAAGCCAAGTTTCCCTATCATTCTCAATCTCTTGTTCAATTGAAGTAAAATTGACATATGCCTCCTTGGCCTTTTACCTATTTTCCTTGATCATTTGCAACTCCATGAGGACTTTCTTGTTGCTCAGTTGTTTGTTTTCTTTCTCTAAATTTTTGATGATCCACTTAGCTCTCTCTAATTTATCTAACAAGGATTGTATCTCAGCCTCTTGTTCCTTTATGACCAAGTCTTTGGCAGTGTTTGGATCTTGAGTTTCCAAGTCAATGACATCAACTCCTTGATGAGTGAAATGCTATTGTGTTTCCTCATGATCAACAAGATTAAAATATCTTTCTTGCTCATCACTAATATCCTTCTTTTGCATCTTTTTCTTTCCCTTACTTTTGCTCTTGCTTTGCTGCTCAACCTGTACCTGTTTTGCTGAAGAAGAAGGCAAAGCCCCTTCCACACCTTATGGAGATAGCATTTTCCTATGGCTTGAGGATGAAGGCGAGACCCCTTCTACAATTGGTGGAGATAATACTCGCCTAGCAGCTACAAAAAGTTTCCTAGTGCCGCTCTTATATGTCACAAATACTAGCACTCCAACAATTTCAGTCTCTTTGACCTTTTCATGTCCTAAAGGTCCACCTTCCTCATGATGTATTGATGAAAATATTTGTGGGCCTTTAAACATCTCATGAGAAATGAAAGTCTCCCATGGAATGTTAAGAAGGTTCAGCTGATGTAAAACAATGATTTTAATCAAAGAGTAATGGAAAATGCTATTCAACTACTGGGGTTATGGTTTCCTCTTTACAATATGTGCCATTTTCTCAATGTTTCTGAACATGAAGTAAGGGATATTCATCATTCCTACTCTAGTGAAATGCATCAGCAGTTTAATGTGGTAAGCATACAACCGGGAGATCCTACCTTCACAAGTGAAGTACTTGATAATGATTTTCATCAATGGAGAAAACCTATCTTCCAAAAAATTGAAGAGGAATACTATCTTCATTTTGTCTTTGTATCTAGCCTTCATGTAAGGCTCATAGTACTCCCTATCAATATCCTGACCTTTGTTCCATTTTTCACCCACGTCTGGAATACCTGTAGCCTCTGAGATGACAGCTAGTGATATGGTGAATGTAATTCTGGCAAGGGTTACTTCATTATTGTGCAAATGTGTCACAAACGACCTTGCCAACTCATGATGAAATTTGACTCTTTCTATCATTTCACAAAAATCAAAGCATGACTGGTGTTTAAAGCAAGAAATGGCAAGTGGACAGGCTTACAACTCCATCAAACTAATGGGCTCCTCTCTGATAATCCTTCCTCATTTATGAGGCTTCCTTTGTTGTATGTTTCTCTCCCTGGAACTGTCACTAAGGGTGTCCTTTTCAAACTCATACTCACTATCTCTTTCCATTGCTTTTTGTAGTTGTGAACACTTGTGGTCAATGATGGGAAGGGTGAATGGAATAAAGATGAGTATGAAGAGATTTTTATGAATGAGTAGGGTTTTAGGGAGTGTGAATGGGAATGTGGGAATGGGGAAAATGTATGAGGGGAATGGGATTTAGGAAATAGGTAAATGGGAATGGGTTTTGGTCTAGGGAATAATGGCAAGGATAGGGTAAGTAAAACAATGGAGAGATGATGAAAACTAGGGTTTCACCCTAGAAGCTAGGGTTTGAATTTAAAAAATGCTAAATACCAAGCTTAGCAATCAAAACCCTAGATCATAAGATAGCAATAATGTACTTACTTGTTTAGAGGGAGAAATTGAAGTTTTGAGGTGAAATGGCAACTTAGTGAAGTTTTTGGGCTTGGCTGGGCAGATGCGCAGCGCCTCACACAGGTGCGCTGCACCTCCTAGATGTGCAGCGCCCATGCAAATTTACACTGGAAAACCCTGCCAGGTGCGTAGCACCTCCCATATGTGCAGCACCGGTCTCAGATGCGCAGCGTCGCCCTGAATTTCTCCAAAAATGCAGCGATTTCACTCTTTTGCTCAATGACACTTAAAAATCACTCCTTAGCTCTCCTTTAGCACTTTGAATTCAACTCTAACAATGAGATGATTAATAGAGGGATGGTCTTTATATAGCTTTTCAACTTTTTTATCTTTGATGTAGAAAACCCACTTTCATAATGTCTATTTGCTTTTTCCAAATACTCTGTTTTTTATGCTTGGTCTTCTTGCTTTGATAGGTGGATTGATGCTCAAACTCTTTGACTTTTTGCAGTGGAAATACTTTGGCAACATCAACGGGTGACCAAGAGCAACATGAAACCATTTATTACATATCAGAACAATAAAATTACATCAAATTTAAATATGAAATACAAATGCTCTATTTTCACCTCAAAACTAGTTTTGAGGTGAGAACTTCATTAAGCTTACAAATTAAGAAATTAGGACTTTTCTGAATATTATTATCATCCTCATGTGTTTGCTGACCATTATTAGCAATAGTCACTGAAATTTGACCATGATGAAAACCCTAAGACCTAATGAGACTGAAACCCTATGTAATTGATGAAATTAACTGAAAATGAGCATAAATCATTCACTGAAAAAGTATGAAAGGAGGTCAGCAAGTATATATCATGAGGGAAAAACTGAAATAAACCCTACCATCAATAGATCCATGACCTAATGGAATGCAACTCATCAGAATGGGACTCCTAGTATGAAATGCAAAAGAGTAAATTTTGATCATTGATGGCAGTGTGAAGACACTGACACTAACATGTACAAAAGCAAAACCAAGGATTTAAGTTAAATTCTCTTTCTATCAAATTATGAATCACAACTAAAAAATCCTTTTTCATTTCTTGAATTTGTTTCTTGAAATTCCAGTTTATGGTTTGATGCAATGGTAATGTTGTTGGAGTAGAACTGTGAAAAAGGAAAACCAAGACCTCCTAAGTTAAGAGCCTCTTCTCTTGCTCTCTACACATCACAAACTATTTCTCTTTAGTTTCTCTTCTTGAGGACAGTACTATGGGAAGGAAAACTAGGACCTTCTATTTGTATTCAATGTTCTTTCTTATTTATTGTGCAATGTTTTTCATCTTGTTGTTTGTAGTATTTTTCAAATGGCGTGATATTATTTCCTATGCATATGAAGCATTATTCAAATGAATTATGGTGCAATAATCTCTTTGTTCATCTCCATTCCTCTTTTCAATATGTTCATGATGGGGATTAGCAAACACGAAGCTCATTGGGCTAACTGATTGCATACAAAGAGAATTTTCTAAGCAATACACCACAAAATCAAAACACCTTTGGGCTTTTATCAAGGGAGGATTTTGTCTTTTTCTCCTTTTTCATGCACCTACTGTGACTAAGTATGTATCATTATTGTTATTATTAATATGCTCATCTTAATGGCGTAACAATGTTTTCCACACATAAGTCAAACCACATACACCACTTAAAGAAAAAATTTGAGCGATGTTGCCATTATGGGATATCCTTAAATCCTAAGAAAAGTATCTTTGTGGTGTCTGAGGGTAATCTCTTAGGCCACATTATTGCCAAAAGTGGGATCAAGGTAGACCCAGACAATGTCGAAATAATAACGTAAATTCCCTTCCCACTGAATAAGAAAGCTATGTAGTCCTTCTTGGGGAAAATCAATTTCCTCTGCAAGTTCATCTTCGACTATGCCCAAATTGTTAAGCCAATACAGGAGATGGTGAAGAAGGATGCAATTTATAAATGGGATAAAAGGGAAAAGGATGCATTTTCCCATATTAAGCAGGCTATCATAGAATCACCCACATTGTACAACCTAGACTTCAATAAAGATTTCTTTCTCTACACTTTTGCTTCTGACACTTCTCTCGTCATTGTATTCACCCAAAAGGATGATCTGAAAAACGAGTGACCTATCTCATGAGCGCAAGTCTACAAGGACTAGAACTTAACTACCCTATCGTGGAAAAGCAAGCTTATGCAATATAAAAGGAAATAAAGCACTTTCGTCCCTATCTATTGAAGAATCATTACATTATCTTTGTTCTGCAACCAACAATCAGATCATTTCTCATTCAACAAGAGTTGGGTGAAAGAAGAGTGAACTGGATGACTGGGTTACAAGAATATCATCTAGAGATCAAGCCAGTCCACACAATCAAGGGCCATGGTATTTATCAACTAGTGGTGGAAGTATTGAATGCAAAGGAAGAAGAAGAAGATCTTTCAGGATGAGAGATATAAATTGATATGTACAACATCGAGCGAGCCCCCCCCACTACTAGCACAAACTCTTGGTACTCAGATGTGCACCAATACCTTGAGCATGACATAGTGCCCTCCTACTTTTATGCACGGGAGAAGAGGGCAATCAGACTTAAAGCATTATACTATCAGTTGGTGCATGGGGTGCTTTTCATGAAGCCCCGCAATGGAGGAATTCTCAAGTGTTTGGAAGCACATGATTCAGAAAAGTTATTGCGTGATCTCCACTACGAACCAGCTAGGCGTTACTTTGCAGGAAACAAAACGATACATAAGGTCATGCAAGACAACTTTTACTAGCCTAAATTATTCAAAGATGCTCATGCTTACGCCCACAAGTGTCTGGTCTGTTAGAGGTGTGCCGACAAAAATAAGAAGTAAAATGCCCCATTTTAGCCCATTGTAGTGAAAGAACCTTTTCAACAGTGGGGCTTGGATATTATTGGAGAAATATTTTTGCATTCATCAAAGCAACATTGCTACATCCTTATTGACATAGATTACTTCACGCAGTGGACAGAAGCAATTTCGCTCAAACAGGTGAATGATCAGGAAGTCATAAATTTCCTTCAGCAGAACATCATTTGCAGGTTTGGCATTACTACTTCACTTGTTATTTACAATGAAACATATTTCTCATTGCTAAGACTTTACGATTTTACATTAGAAAATGGCATTGTATTGATACATTTAGCTAGTTAGTATCTACCGGGGAATGGTCTTGATGAATCCATGAATAAGAACCTAAACCACATTATCAAGAATACCATATTCTTTGAGTAGCAAAACTCGCACTCCGCTTTGGTAAATGCCTTATGGGTTGATCGAGTCACGTCGAAACCTTCCATGAACACCTCCCCTTACTTCTCAGTGTATAAGAAAGAAGCCATCCTCCTGCCCCACATCTACCTGCCTACCCTCCAACTCTCACAAGAATCCCAAGGCAAGTTGTGTCTGCTAGTGCACTATAGCTTGGACACCCTTCACAAGCTACAAGAAGAAAGGTTGAAAGAAAAAGAAAAAAATCACTTCACTAGAATCATATCAAGAGGTGGTTCAACAAGAATTCTACAGGGAAGAACAACTTCAGTGTGGTTGACTTAGGCTTAAATTGGGATAAATCCATAAGGACAAAGGCAAACAAACTAAGTTCTAGTCCATGTGGATTGGGCCATTCAGAGTGCATGAAAATCGTGGCCAACACACTTATCATATTCAACCATTTGGTGGGAATATTGACTCTCTCCCTATCAATGGCCAAGACTTAAAACATTATTTTCAATGAAGATTTTGGGTGGTGCCCTACATTGTGTACATCGTCTTTTATTTTTTATTTTTTTGTTTTCTTGAGTTTAGTTTTGATTTTCTTCATGCGAATAAGTGTTGTGCATGTACATGTTGTGGCTTCTAAGTATGTGTGTCGTTGAACTCTAAAGAGTCTTGTGACACTTCAACATTGGCTAGCCTTCTTTCCATCTTCCTTGTGTTGGTTATATCTTTTGGCTAATGAAGTTCCGATGGAAAACATGATTTGTCCATAAGGAGAATTTCGGTCCAACCATGAACCCATTTCTATTCTGAAAACCTCATGCCTACACTCAGTCTTTATGTTTTGGTGTCTTCATGCTTATCCAACTAGTAGAAGAGGAGAAGGGGAAAATCTAAACGAGAAAACCTAAATCAGAGGTCTCTATATGCTTCTCTGAAGGAACAACCTCTTTTGCTCTCAATAAGTCGAGATCCCTCTTCCGCCCTAAAATAAATAAGTGTTGATGCACTGTTCTCTTTAAAATAAATAAATAAAGGTGAAAGAAGAGAAAGGCTTCATGCATAGAGAGGTGAAGCACACAACTTCATTGGGCTAATGTCTAGGCTCGCTGGTAGCAGAGAAATGTTTGTATTCTTGCGTGACTCTATCGGGGTATTGTCAAGGCCTGCTAGCAACAAAGCAACACTAGAGATGAAAAATTATACTCTGGAAATCTTAAGCTCGTGAGCTACAATACCCTTCCCAACTCGAAACATTGTGATATTGTTGAATCCTATGTTGTGTTCAACTGAGAAGGTATAAGGGGGATTGTGTCAATTCGTGGGGTAAGTGGGAAGACCAAAGTAATCTACATGATGAATCAATACTCCCTGAAGAACTGAGGCCTTGCACAAAAGAAGTTAACCGAGATAGAGAAGTTGGAGTTCAACCAGTGTGTTGCCAAGTGTTGTAGCTATTGTAACACCCTCCAAAATTTTGGCTTACACTCAATTTCAGAGCCTTCCTTGGTCTTGTGCATTGTTGTCACAAACATTAGAGCTTATTTCATGAACTTCCTTGTAGTGTTTTGTTCCCTTTGAATGTTGGGTAAATTGTCATCTTTTGGCATATTTGGATGTCATGTAATGTGTATAAGCCTGTTATGATGGTTTCAAAGGTCTGTCTTTGTGTATATGATTTTTTCTAACTATGTAAACATCTTTCACGCTCATTCACAAAGTTCTAAGCATTGTCACACAAATGTCGTCACGGTTGTCCCAAAGTCTATCTTAAGTGTCACACTTATTGTATCTTATCGTAAAGTTGTCACACGACAGGAAATGCTTTGTTCATGTGTTCGGATGATCTATGTTGTCATGTCATCAAATTATTATGATGTGTGATCACAACTAAATTCCATCACCGATGTCACCAATTCCACACTTAGCCATTTTTGGAGAAAATTCCCGACTGAACAACCTAGCTTCACCAGGCTTCTCCTGAGCTATGCACTACGTAGTCTCAATCCTCTAGTTCTGACCTTGTTACTTGACACTATGCAATGCACAATTCTTATCTCCTAGGACTGTTGTACTGCACATTTTATGTTCCAAAGCCCCGACCTTGACCTCCAGAATTGCGCAGTCATGTCCCTAGTCCGGCTTAAACTACACACTTTGCATCCTCAAGCCTCAATCTCACCTCTTGAGTCCTTGAACTACGTAGCTACGTAGTATCCCAACCTCCCTTGACTCCCATAACTATGCAATTGGCTCTCCCTGTGTCCATTCCCTCAGCCCGTCCCTGATGGTCCTGGAAATTGCACAGTCTAGTCCCTCCAGTCTCAGAGCTGAAGCTCTTCCCATGGCTGTGGTAACTTCCCATTGTGCATTCACTGAGACCCTCTTCCTGGCCTGTCACTTGTTTTGGGCTCAGTTGGTGGATCATAATTCATCATCTTAGACTAGGGGGTTTTCAGATTGATGTCGTCTCATCATGAGTGAATTGCAAGAATATGTATCCTATCATGTCATGGCAAGATGATGGAGAAGGAGAAGAAGGAGGGAAGCATGCTTAAATACTCTCTTGTATTTGAACTTACAAGTTGATCGATCAAGAGAAAGTGAAGGGACACTAGTTTGTGACCACTATCCAAGATTGAAGATCATTGAAGATTTCACATCACCAAGCCATGCAGAGGTGAAGAGAAAGCATCTTCAAGAAGAAATCCAACACTTAGCAACAATAATGACTTGACATTGCCACATCATAAAGCATTCCATGTTAGTAGTGTCATGTCATGTCATGTCATGAGTGGTCATATGCCACATCACTATTGTGGATCATGTATATTGTATTCAAAATGTATTGTAAAGTGGAAGTCCAAAGGACACACATGGAATGTGAAGAGTCATGTAATTTGAAAAGTCATAAGAAGTCAAACAGTCATGAGGGTAGTCAAAGAGTCACACATGGTTATATATACTCCCTCATTGTATGAACAAATGATTTTTCACCTTGGCTCCTCCCACAAGGAATTAGAGAGATAAGCTAGTTCTTTGAGAAGCAAGGAGTGGCTCTAATGCTCCACTACTGGACCTAGTGATGTATGTTGTAAACATGTGCCTTAGAATTTTTTCTTAATAACAAAAATATTCAAGGGCCAAAACATTCTTCATGCATGGATTATGAATGTTTGTAAAACTATTATATGGATGTTTGTATTGCATGTTTGCTTTACATGCGCTAAGATAGTTGAACTATTTCAATTATTTTAGTACTTACCTTATTGAGAATGTGTTGTAATGGTTGTTATTTTTGTCCCATCCTTGTGGACTATCCCATAGGATATTAGGCAACTAATTCTTTATTTTTTGGTTGTAACGATTGTCACATCTGCTATGGACTATTATGCTAGATGTGAGATGGATCCTTTTGATTCATGTGTGTCTCTTCTTGGGTGGTACTATTACCTCCCACTTAGAGGCTCACTTCGTTTCCCCTCCCTGCAGTAGAAGAACCTTGACACCTTTGCAACTGAACACTCACTAATCACACCTTGCTTTTCAAATATACCATTACATCCCTCTCTCTTGTTGACAATTAGAGCCAAGGAAAATCTTTAAGGATTCGGCAACAAGGCCTTTATACCAGATGGGACCCCTATATGAAACGGTGTGAGGCCTAATAGGGACTTCACATCAGGGATATCCCCTAATTGTTGGCAGGTCCAACACCATCAAGAGGTTTAGAGTACACCTCCATCATTTAGGAAGAGATTTGTAGAGTTGAGGAGTCTAGGGTACAACACTTTCAGCCTCTGATTTCTAGGGTTTTGTCCATTGTTTTACAACTCTGTTGGATATGTTTATTCACCATTTTACTCCCTTTAGAGTTTGGTGTTTCCATTCCCCCTTATGACCGCCTTGAGTGTCCTAGTTTTTTGGAGCTTCTTGTTTATCCTTTGCAACATTTTTCACCTCTAATTTTTGTTGTTTGTCTGCACCATTTACAACAAAGTAGTGCCTTTAGATCCTAGTCCCTTAGAAATTTGATATTTTGGCCATTTATGTGTCTTTGAGTAGCTTTTTTTCCTCATATTTGTTAGCTTCTTAATATCCTCCTTGGGTGGGGGTTTATGTGCTTGGATTTTTTTTTCATTTTACTGCCCATTTTCAACATTATTTATAGTTTTTTAGCACTTTATTTTCCGTAGCAGATGACATCATAAAACATGCTCAATTAACTCATCCACTTGACACATAATTTCACACACACACCCTAAGTGAACGTGAGCTTGGTTAACACTACCAAGTCAAAACTTGAAACATTACGCCTTAATAATTCAACACACATAGATTAAGCCCACTTGGGCATCAAGGCCAAACAATATGTGTAGTTATGTGTAAGATTGGTGTCATAGGCTTCCAATAACACCCATCAATTATTTACATTGGGACATAGAAGTTGACATATTACAGAGTCTAAACTCCTTCACCATCCGACGGTCCAAAGTCGGAGTGCATCAGAAACCCAATTTAGAGGGGGTTAGGCTAGGTCATCGTGCAAGTGGTTCTCCTCGGGGTTTCCCATCCTGTGGCATGGAATCATGTGCAGTGGTTGATCAACAAAAAGCTCAAGACTCGACCACCCTCGTGGGACGAAGGTAACCATAGTGACCAATCATATGAAAACACCCTATAGTATTGGCTGTGGAAAGTAGTTGGTTCTCTACCCCACGTTTCTCTCACATCTCTACGGGGATCAGATTCACAACTCTGATTGCTTGCATATAGATAGATATGGAGAGAGAGTGTGTATGTTTGGGGGGTGAGATAGAGAAAGGGAATAAGAAAGAGACACATAGATACAAATATAGATATTATATAACCAACCTAGATCCATTTTAACCCTAGATCTATCAAGCACCTAGAGGGATCAAATCCCTTGAGGTGCAAGCATGTCCTCAAGTTTTGCACTCAAAAAAGAGGTTTGCACTTCAAGAGATTTGATCCCTCTAAGCGCTTGATAGATCCATGGTTAAAATGGATCTAGGCTAGTATTATATTACATTATGTTACAACATCTCAACCCTATTAACATTTTATTTTGATAGAATAAAAATGTTTACATTACATTAAATTATGCTACACATCTCTATAACATGAAGCTAAAACTTTAATAAACCTTAATAAATTATTTTACAATTTTTATTTATATAAATTGAGTTATTTATATTATTTACCATTAAATTTCATTTCAAAATATCAATATACCATCATCATCGTATTAGTTCCAAATCTATTATTTAATAATTATTTTTATGAAAATGTAATTTTTCACATTTAATACACTTCTATAAAATAAGTTATTATATATATTTTTTATTTATATTTATATATAATTAATATGCAACATTTTATATTATATAATATTATTACTAACACTCTAATAAATAAAAAATTAAAGTTTACACATCATTTTTATATTAAATTATAAAAAATATCTACAAACATATAAAAGAAATGTAACTAATACAGTTATAGAAATTAAATTGTTGATAAATATTTGTACACATCAATCAATAACATCGAGACACTTAGTTACATAAATATATCAACTTATCTTTAAATATAGAACATTTTAGATAGTATAATCAAATTTGTAAAGAGCAAAAATCTTGAACTTTCAATGGAATGATAAAAATAGGCACGTGAAATTTCACAAAGTCTTCAATGGACAGCAAAAGCAATAGGGAAACCTCATGTCCCTTCAATGGACAGCAAAAGCAATAGGGAAACCTCATGTCCAAATGAAACTTTGCAGTCTAATAATCGTGTAGGCGGCTTGACCTTCCAGTCTTTGCTGTTTGTTCATGCTGCCACTCTCTCCAATTCTTCCATCTCTCTGTGTATCTCCACAACCTTTTTTATTATATCGCAAGTGATCAATTTCGATATCCTAATTGCAGAGCAAAGCCTGAGATTACGTGCTCTTTCTTCTCCTTCTTCCCAATTCAATGTCTCTCACCCTTCGTATTTCCTCAATTGTTGCATCTGCTCTTCTCTTCCTCCTCTGTTCTGCAACATCATGTCTCGGCGGTAACTTCAAGGACTGTGTTTCAAATACATTTACATGTGGGGGCATTGAAGTGGGGTACCCTTTTGGTATAAATGGCAGCGGCTGTGGTGATCCTGAGTTTCAGCTCCACTCATGTGATTCAGAGAGTCATCCTCTGATCAATATCGGTGGAAACGAATTTCACATATTGCAGTCCTCTTTCTTGGCGAACAGCAGTGTATTTAAAGTGTTGACAATTGTTAGCAGCAATCTGTGGGGAGAAAGCATATGCAATCTCTCAGGTAACTACTCTCAATTCTGGTGGCCCGCCTCCCAATTTCAGATCCTGGAGACATACACTAATCTCACGCTTTGGAAGCACTGTGATGATCAAATTCCTGGCAACATTTCTGGAAATTTGAGTTTATGTGGCGAGGATTGGTACTACAGTTTGAGTCCACATTTCAATTTAAAGAGAACACCTTCCTGTAACTCATTTCAGCTACCAATTAAAGAAAACCTCTCTGGGATGTCCCTGAATAATCAGACTTTACTAGGGCAGGGTTTTGAGGTTACATGGCATCTAGACCCCAACAGAGATGAAAGCTGTGAAATTTGTTTGAAGAGTAATGGGAGTTGTGGTTATGACATTTTGAAACCAACAACTTTCCTTTGCTATTGTCCATCTGGCAGAACACATACAGACATCTGCCCTGCCAATGGTAGGGTTTCTGACAGCCTTCTGCATATTTGATTGCCAACATCAGTGTTTGAAAAAGCATTCTTTTTTGGGCGAAATCATCGCTTGTTTAGACTACACTTTAGGCTTTTATTTTATGCATGTGTGTTTTGGTACCTGTCAACTATGAATTCTCTTACCAAAAACTGCTGATTCTTACAGGTACTCCATATACAGGAGGACGTCGAAACATGGGAACTCGAAACATGTCACCAATTATAATAGGTAAATATCAAATTCAGTATCTTTCCAAGAATAATATTTTTTGGATTAATGAAGGAAGATTCACAGATTGAAAAGTTTCAGTAAAGCCTAGTCCATCTTCCAGACTTGGATCTTCCTTTATTAATGAACAATTCCCACCACAAAAACCTATATACTATATCCACTCTTAGGTTAGGGTAAGATCATGCTGACATCAATCTGTTCATTCCACTGCAGGTTGGATCTTCCTCCATTAATCAACAATTCCTATCACAGAAACCTATTTACGATAATCACTTTTAGGTTAGGGTAAGATCATGCTGACATCAATCTGTTCATTCCACTGCAGGTTGCTCTGTTGTAGGAGTTGTTCTGGCAGTAATAGCATTATTAGTACTGTTCTTCAAGTTTTATTCAAAGAGAAGGAAGCCTGCTGGGCCTACTATCTCTACTTCAAAGGTGGAGAAATTTCTATTGGAATATGCTTATGAAATGCCAACCAGATATTCATACTCTCACCTCAAGAAGATCACAAACAATTTTGCAGAAAGGCTGGGAGAAGGGGGTTATGGTGTGGTTTATAAGGGTAAACTTCGGAATGGCGCCCTAGTGGCTGTTAAGATTCTTGACAGGCATAGGCACAGCGAGGCCCAATTCATGAACGAAGTGGCCACCATAGGGCGGGTTCATCATGTTAATTTGGTTCGGCTGTTGGGGTATTGTTTCGAAAACCCTACAAGCGCGCTGGTATATGAGTACATGGTTAATGGGTCTCTAGATAAATTTATATTTGCAGGAAAAGAGAAATCGGGAGTTTTAGGGTGGGATCAATTATATTCAATTGCTTTGGGTGCTGCTAGAGGAATTACATATTTGCACCAAGATTGCGAGAAGCGCATCATACACTTTGACATCAAACCTCACAACATATTGCTTGATGCAGAGTTTATACCAAAAGTTTCTGATTTTGGTTTGGCAAAATTTTGTGGGAGGGGAGATGACCATGTGTCAATGACAGGCGGGAGAGGGACACCGGGATATGTTGCACCAGAAGTGTGTGACACGGAAATGGGTCCGGTTACAGATAAATCAGATGTTTATAGTTTTGGAATGCTTTTGCTAGAGATGGTTGGAGGAAGAAAGAACACCAATTGGAATGCCAGCCATTCCAGTCAATTTCACTTTCCTCACTGGGCTTTCAAGCTGCTTGAGAGTGGGGAATTAGGGAGGAGAATGAGAGGAGGAATAGAAGCAGAAGAGGAAGAGAAAGCAAGTAGACTGACTAAAGTTGGATTGTGGTGCATTCAACACAACTCTGGCGATCGTCCTTGTATGAACAGGGTTGTTCAAATGTTAGAAGGACATGGAGAAGATGTGACCAATCCTCCCTTGCCCTTTGATCCCTGGGTACTTTAAGAAACTTCACTATCTTCTGGGGTCCATATTTTATTAAGGATGCTGACGCTATGGACAAGTTCAAATACAGTACAGTCAAGTATATGGTGAAAATAATGGTAGTATAGATACTGCATATAAGCCAGTGAAGTTTCACACGTTGTACTATGCTTGAATAATGGTGTGCAACATCTTGCACGTCATAATCATTATAAATAATTCTGTGCAACTTTTTGTCTGTAATAATATGAGAATTGGTTTGCTATGCAACCTTTTGTGATGACCCTTGTGAAAAGACAATGTGCTTTTATTAATATTAGCTGAACTTATGATGTTGGGAAATTCTCTTACCAACCTTGGAATTCATCCCAGGTTTTTCATTTTCTTTTTAATAAGATTAAAATGTAAGTGTTTGTTTTTTCTATATCATTGTAATTGGGCATAACTATCCTGACTATCATTCTCCACCATTCTAACCGGAGAACTCTGTCAATTCTTTTTAAATGGTTTTTTTATTAAAGAAATTAAAAACTATATATATGTTTTGAGAAGTATTTTCTATTTAGAAATGTATAATTTAATAATGAATAATAACTCTATTATCTATAAAAATAAATAATTAATATATTATTAATAAATTATATGAAATATTTTGTAAATATTTTTAATAAATATTGATTTTTTGAAAAGTGTATATTATATAGTTTAAAGTTTTCATGCTCTAATTTATGTCACAGTAATAAGATATATGGTTTCAATTATATGATATTTTTTTATATTTTATCCATAACACTTACTATTATAATCTTATTGAGCACTAGATTGAGTGTAAGCTTATGTATCTCCATTGTAAAACTCACTTGAAACTTTTCAATCTCACTTTAATTGCCTCTCATGCAACTTATCATTAGGCAATTTTGTTCTTATACACTAGTTTAAACTGATTATGGTGTCTTCTAGATAACTTATTCCATCTCTCCAACTCATTATGTTATACTATCCTCAATAATCAATATGGCATTCACGCAACCATGGCACCATCAAAGTAGGCCAACATCTATATGATGCAAGTACAATTACCAAATCAATCACAATATTGATTGTGAAATTATATCTAAGGATGAATAGAGAAATGAGTTGTTTTAAATGTGTATTGTAGGCAATTATCATGCTTGGGCATCCAATTATCCAAATGAAAGCCTATGATTTGTTTTGTGAACCACGATTCGTTTCACTATATAAAGTCAAGAAGTCTAAATCACACCCATTTGGTAACTATCACATTTTTTATGAATTAATACATTGAGTTATAAAAGTTATACACCCACGTGGTTACATCCATCAACCCTTACATATATAAGAATATACAACAAACCTTCCCTTCTTTGCTACAATAGCCCTACCATTCGATTCTTGAGACGTAGATAATAATGTAGTTATTTTATATAATCATGAGTTTTTTCAAATTTGAATATTATGATTGAGGATTGAAATTTAGCATGTACTCTAAACATGGGGTATCCACATTGTATGCATCATTTGTTGAGCATTACCAAGGGGGGTTAATGAGTTGTGAGACGAAGAAGTTGTAGCTCACACAAGTAAAATTGCATGGCATATATGAGACAATTGAATGCATCCCACTTTCCTTACTATGATCTATAGAGATTGTCTAATCTTAAAGAAAATGATTTATTGTTTTACCTCATTGTGCGACTTAAATGTGAAGAAGGGCTTCCCTATACCTAGTAAACTAACTATTAGATGAGAAACCAAATCATACATTCAGAATTCTATTTAATTTCATGGATAATTAATCCTTCATGCCATGGTAGATTGAGGGTCCAACACCAATTCCATCATAAAAACCTTTAGGAAAGGAATATGCTCCCCTATGATAACCTACCTTTAAATGTTTATTATGGTTAATGAAAATATGTTGTTGTGGGTAAGAATAATTTGAAAAGAGTTAAAAGATTATTAAATGAGATTTTCATTATGTTATGAAATTATATGCATTGGTATGAATTTGAGGCCATTGACATTGAAAGCCATACTTACAAGGTATTATTGAAAAATCCTTCAAAGGGAAACATCCATTATATCATAGTCAACATAGATAAGCAAGTGTTGAAGTGGTAGTAACACACTTAAAAATTCAATATTTCCATCAATATTGACCATATGTGAATATAAAATCACACATTGTATAATACCAAATTTGAGAAGCATTACTCCAAAACTTTAAAGTCAAATGTAAACAATGTAGAAGAATATTTCATGTGTCACTCGATTCAACAAAAAGTTAGCTAGGATCATGTGTTGCATGTTAGTGAAATAATTAAACAACCATACTCCCCTTTTGATGTGAAATTGTGACAAACAACCCTCAATGAAACATATTCTTATCCTATTATGTATACTCCATAGTTCTCCTCAATGAGCTCCCTAATCATTCTACTTCACTAAATTTATGTCACCAACATTTATAGTAAAATAAATAAAATATTATCTCATAATATGCATAAATACATAACTCAAACTAGTACTCTACCATCTGTCAAAAAATAATAACATTAAATAATACCAATATGCATCTTATAACACTCTCAATATAATTTGTTCAATGTCAACATAGTTTCTGCCATCATTACCTTAGTATGACACATTCAAAATTTCATCAACATACCCTATTCATTATTCATATGTACATATTGAACTCTTTACCACCGCATCTTAACATATGACCTAATCAACATTACTATTACCAAACATGAGAAATAAAAAACAACCTACCCAACCCAACTGATCACAACACATATCAAGCTCTCCACCAACTCATCTTAACCAACACCATCAATACATATGACCTAATCAATATTACTATTACCAAACATGAGAAATCAAAAACCACCTACCCACCCGATCACAACACATATCAAGCTCTCCACCAACTCATCTTAACCAACACAATCAATATACAATGTAATGTACAATATTATCTTCACAACAAATAAAAAATCAAAACCCACTACCTTAAAAATTACACTTACATATCAAACCCTCCACCACCTCATCTTAACAAGCACCATCAATGTACAACCTAACAAACAATATTATCCTCACAAAATATGAGAAATCAAAACCCACCTACCATCCCTCCTTGGTAGCATGATGGAAGAATTACTTATTTTTTCCATATAAACATAGTACAATATTCCTCTCCATGTTCGAAGAGATAGTGGGAATATCTTGCCACTGAACTATCATGTTTGTGCCACATGCATTATGTTAATTGGTTGAAAAGTATTAAGATGTAAATCATTGATACTTCTTTCAACTCAAAACGAATTCCAAGGGATATTCTATCTCTTTCTACCGTCACTATCATGATTAAATTTTGGTTGATACTTAATTCATTAAAATGACTCCATATAAATCTCTTGAGAAAAGCTTTTGATTTGATACACTAAATTATGGTATAGCTGGTTTAAGGATAAGGCTGGGTCTCTTTAGTGTTGAATACATGGTGTGATCAACCAATGTTTTCTCCACTCCCATTATAGAATATGAAAATCACATGGTTATGTAGGTAATACAATAAATTTTAATACTTTTGAGGATTAGTTTAGATAGTTAGGTGTTTGTGGTTAAAGTATTTTGTTAGTGAGAGATTATAGATTTAATTCGATTTTTTGTGGTGGACATTTTGTGGTTGAGTTAATGAGTATTTAGCACAATTAATATTTGAAAACCATAAACCTTATATTAAATTATATTAAATATATGAGTAAAAATGTTGTAATATTTTATTTTTTTTTTTATTTATTAAAAAAGTTATTTTTCTAGTTTCATGTTTAATAATGAATATGATGTAAGGATAAGTATTAATAATCACATGTTTTTTTGGTTGTTAAAATGGATTCTGGTAACAACATTTTCCAAATGTACTACCAAAAAGTACAATATGGTTAATGTTTGTAATGTGTGTAACAAATTTGTTTCAATTTGTATAAAAACCTAAAACAATGTATATATTAATATTGTAGATAATAATTTTAGGGTGGTAGGTGTAGAAGCAGTTCTTATCAATCTTAATAAAAATAACGAAATCACTTATTTATAGAGTCTATGCATGACCTCAAATAACTAGAAACAAATATACATTTTGTTATAGGGGTTAATGTACCGAACTCTCAAAATATCATTAAAGTAATCATTATTGGTGACTCAAAAAACGTAATTAATCGACTTAAATTTGAAACAATCCTTTAAGATGCCAACATCTCTCGTAGCCAATCCCATAATGGACCTCTCTTTAATCATGGAACAATAATTTAAACACCAATTGGTAGGTTCTTGACCTCATATCATCAATTAACAAAATCCCTAGTTTCTTATGTTAGTTTGACATCTCTTGCCCTTCATTATGTATCCTCCCCACACTTTCTCCCTCCTAGAGGCGGGATTTATAAAACTATGATGGATCTACTGATCTAGTGAAATTACAATAGCATTGAGTTGGCTCAAATTTGGATTGGAAAGATCGTTATGGCTCATGAGAAGTGCTAACACACTTCATATTGGGGTGTCTACATCTCCAGGCTACAATTTTGCTAGTGTTGTTTCAGTTCCCCTTTTGTTTATGCTACTTCTCGTCTATTGTTGGTGCCTCTCCCTTGCCATTGTGGGGCCACTTTGTTAAAACTATTGTCATGGCCCACCAAGATCTTGAAGAGATTAAGTAATTCCCCTATCAACATGAGGGGGAAATCAAGGGGTTGTAGGGCTCATCTCACCTTTTACAAATTCAATTTCTCAACTTGACAGCTTTGTTTAAGACTATAGTGGATATATCATAATTTAAAGCATGCAGTTAATGTAGCAAGTTCAAGATGAGTGTGGGACACTTTGGAGTTAGATTAAGGTATAGACAAATCATCATTTTGCTCACTTTAGCATGGCCTCTTCGACCTCAATAAAAGTTATCCTTCCAAACATGAATATGCAAGCTCCAAGAACAATAAAAAAAAATGTTAACACTATTGGCACTTCTCACTGACTAAACTATCTATATTCTAATATACTTTTTTTCGAATTCTTAATATCTATTATCAAATTTAATATATATAACTCTTATATAAATAATTTAATTACTCTATTAATCCTACCTACCTACATCTATTTTAAACTGGAATTTATTAGAGACTATAACATTTTGCTGCCCCATATTTCGCTAATATGATCTCTCCATTTTTATTTAAATAGAAATATTAAAAAATGATAATCATTATCCTGCACCAACCTCATAATTTTGATCAAAAGTAACAATCACCACCACACATTCGCAGATTCCATTATTATATTGTCATACTTTTTTGAAAATCATGAGAACAATAATTTTGGTGTTGAGGTTGACAATGGAGGAAATAGTGGCGAAGTTGGCGATTGGAAACAATAATTTAGCGATTTGTTTGTAACTAGTAACATCCCCAAACCAATTTGGAGATGGACGGTTTCTCAAGATTCGCCCAATTTAGGAAAATAGGTTTAATGTTCATGTGCATATGCGAATACGTATTGTTACCAATAACCAAAAAAGAAATGCGTGTCCCCTATTGTGCATGATAGTGAAAAAGAATAGTTGATATGACCATAAATACATAAAAATATTGCATGACTATTAGTTTGATTCAACTTTTAAAAAGCTATGGCAGTTTGATTAAGTCTTGAGGACTCTGCATCTAGATAGTTCAAGTCCCATCATAATATGAGATGTGAGCCAAAGTGGCCCATGTGTAACTCAATGGTTTATCCAAAATCAAGTCCTATTAATGTAAAAAATGGTGACCAAAATGTTCAATATGTTTTAAGAATTTATGTGTCTATAATTAGATTACATTACACATGGTTGTTAATTTTTTTTTACTTATGTTGGTTTAAATTTGATTAAAAAATTGGCACAGAGAAATTTTATTTCATATAAGTGTGTTGAGTGTTTTTGTTAAATAATGTAATGATATTCATATATATACAACA
The DNA here is from genome assembly GCA_000404065.3 of Pinus taeda. Taxonomy (NCBI): domain Eukaryota; kingdom Viridiplantae; phylum Streptophyta; class Pinopsida; order Pinales; family Pinaceae; genus Pinus; species Pinus taeda. The sequence continues at coordinate 83,763 of APFE030101047.1, forward strand.
ACATTTGTCTTGAGATAAAAAAAAAAATATTTTGATCACATAAACATAATTGTATTACATATAAATGTGTTGAGTGTTTTGTTAAATAATGTAATGATATTCATATATATATACAACAATATTTGTTTTGAGATGAAAAAAAATTATTTTGATCATATAAACATAATTTTATTACATTTGAGTGTTTTGTTAAATAAAGTAATAATATTCATATAGATACAACAACACTTGTTTTGGTGATTTAATTTCTTGGAATAGAGTGAGGGATGAGGAAGCTTTGAAGATGGTGAACGCAACAACAACCTCGATTGTGTTGAGAAGAGGTCGTAACACTCTGGCTCCATCCATCGTTCTTCGCCATCTAGATCTTGTAGAAAGTCGCGTAGATGATTGTCAAACAATCTTGTGGAGTGAAGCCTTCATCCACTTGCTCTACACACCTTATCGAATATTGATGGTTACACTGCAAACTAGCTAAGTGACCGAGAAGACGGGTATGCTTTTGCATAGATGCATCCTAAGATATTCGGGGACCCTAGATCTATATCTACCTCACCTTTTTGAAGATCTCGACTCTTTAGTAGTAGATCGACACCTGCATTGGACGTATCTAAAGTTTTTCTCGTTGATTCGTGATGCCCTGCTTAGAACACCTTACCACCTCCCAAATATCGTGCTCAAAATTGTAGATCGGTCTCTGAACTGGCCAGATCTCTCAGATCTAGAGCTCCATGTAGCAAATTGGCCCCTGATTTGGCTAGATCCAGACTCCTCCCTCTTGTTTCATGTGTTTCCACAACATGTTGTCTTATCTCAGGGTGATTGCAATGGGGGGCATCCTTGGATGGACCAAGCTGCAAGGGTCTTTGATAATTTTTATGATTCTAATCAGGCAGACGATTTGCATGATTATCACAAAAGGGAGACAAATATAAGAACCACAACATATTTTCAAATCTTTCTCAAAACCTCAAATGGAAAAACAATTTTATTCTGGGTTTGGGCCTCAAAGAGTATTTTCCATCTTAAGCAAAATATCTTGCATTCTCTGGGTATTTCGGTGCTCCTACAAAGCTTGACCATTGGAGGAAAGTCTATGCAGAACGATTTGAGATTACAAGACTACAATATTCTTCTGTAATTCACTGTTGTATTAAATCTAAGGCTTCGAGGAGGCTCTCCTTGACCAAGCTATCAAAAGGGAGTAGGGGGAGTAACTGGATCTAGTCTTCCCAAAGGAGCAGATTTGAATCAAGGACCAACAAATGGAGGATTTTCATTCAAGGACATCCTCAAAGGAAAATCGAGAGCATTAGAAACACTAGGTCGGACTCACAATGTACCTAGTCCCTATATCGTGAAACAATTGAATCAAATACCAACAATGATTGTAGATCTATTAGAAATAAATGATATATGCACAACCTATGAATCTCAAGCAATCATTTGTAGATTCAACGTTTTCTGGCCAAAACACATGGAACTCTTCCATTGAATCCTCACAACATGGTCAATAAATTGTGAGATTCATCCCTTCTAAAGTTTGCATCATTTGAGGAATGTGAATATATATTACGAGAGGGCCCGTGGTTCTGGGGTTTTACAGGACTTTTTGTCACCCCATGGTTCCCAAATTTCGATGCTAATACTATGGTGGTATCAAGAATATTGGTTTTTGTTCGACTGCATAATCTACCCATACATTTTTGGCACCATAAAGTGCTTGAATACATTGGGAATCTCTTAAAGGAGATGCATCAAGATAGACACATAAAGAGTCGAAGAATGCATCTACACTTTTTCTCAAAAATGTGTGGAGGTGGATCTTAGCAAAGGATTGTTAGATCGTATCCTCTTGACACATAAAAATAGTGTTAGACACAGTTTTTAGATTTCGAGAACACGGCATTTAGATGTCTTATTTTCCGACAAACCGAACATCTTCAAAACTCATGTCCTGATACCAAGAAAGCCTATCGAAGCAAGAAGAAGTCAAGGAAGCAACTCAAGGGATGGCAATTCCCACAACAATTGTCTAATGAAGAAGAGGAGGATGAAGATCTAGAGTCCCCTACCACTGAAGAAACACAAATTCCTTAAGATAATGTTGAAAAGAAAGGAATTAATCATGCTGACTCAGTAACCCCAACACACACATCGTGACAAGAGATTATCCCTTAAGCAAAGGAGCCAGGGGGCTCTAAACATCATCATGTTTCTAAAAGTTCGGATTAAGATAAGGAAAATCCAAGATTGAAAGAAAGGACCCAACTAGCACTTGTAACGACCACTCCATCACAAGGAGAATGGCGAAAGGTAGAAAAGGGTAATTTGTCTTTCTTCTCCATTTCGAAGAATTTTTTTGTCTATGTAAACACCAGTTTCGATTGGCATGATTGAATGCATTGTAAGCATCTACAACATGCAATTTTTTTTTCATTAATAAAATTATGATTTTTCCTTTGGGGGGGGGGGGGGGACAACACTTGTCTTTTGATAAAAAAATTATCTTGATTACACAATCATTTAATTGAGAGAATATCTTAATCACACACTAATTTAGGAACTTGATTAGTTGAAGAATATCTCTCCAACAAGTTATATCTAACAACCTCCCAAATACTAGGAACAAAGTCTTCTCACAAAGATGAACTCTAAATAATGACCAATAACCTAACAATCCATAAATATGATCATGCCTAAGACAAGTAGGAGTTACATATTCCAACACTTCCCCTTAATAACTACCTTTCTTAATCTCCATTACTTGAGGTCTTCCTCTATAACACATGATCCATTGTGAATTGAAGAACCTTATGATCAACAAAGTTTATGTCTAGTCCAACCTATCATTTTCATCTTGTAACTACCAAACAAATTCTTGTGTTTGTTGAAGTCCATATAAAGAATTCACTATCCATTGGAATACATGTGTCACCAACTGTTGTATTTACTAGTTCTCTTGGAATTTTTTTCTTATTCATGGTTCAACAACATATATTCAATTATGGACAATATCACTTCCCTTGCATCATGATCAATCATCATGGGTTTTTTTGGGTTACTCGTAACTATAGTATGGGTTTCCTTGAGTTACCATCAACTATTACATATATGGGTTTTTGTGGTTGACTCTCAACCATTAGATCCTCAATTGGTTTCTATTTGCCACAAACAATACATCACATCAATTAGTTTCTAGATAATCATAAACCATGCATTGCATCAATGGTTTCATTGACCATGAACCATGCATTTCATGAAATGATTTCAACTTACCACAAATCTTACTCTATCATGACAACTAGTTTTGGCTTACCACAAACCTTGCACTACAAAGTGGCTTCTAGAGAACCAAAAACTTTTCAACATAACAAATTATGGGGGTATACATGCCTCATCAAGCTTACATCATCATTGATTTAGGCACATTGAATTCTCATGTTCCATCCATGGAGGTACCAAGTACAAACAATTGTTTTTCAAAGACCACTTTATAGAATTAAAAAACATGACATTATAGACTTTGCTACAACTACAAAGTGTGATTCACATTATAATATAGTCAATTATGGCTTTATTTAACACACCTCACAAAATTTAACTTATTTTTCCACCATTATCCAATCATTTTTACTTACTCATGTTTGTTGTCTTGGTCTTCATTTGAGTCATATCCTCATCTTTAGATTTTGTCTTCTTATGGCTTGTTCTTTGTTTTGATGTAGTGTTTTTTTTTTTAGTGTGCTCTCATTATAAACCATCCTAGATTTCTCTAGTGGTTTTAACTCACCACAAACCATACATCATGTAAATTGGCTTCTAGCTAACCACAAACTTCCATCTATTACAACAAGTGGTTTTTAGAGCATCACTCATGTGGCTTTGGATCACCAATAGCCATCATGTTGGAAAGTTAATTTATAGTATACACACTTACTTGGGATTTCTTCACTATGGGATTCATCCTTGAACTTTTGCTTCTTCCTATTTGTACCTACATAAAACTAATTATTACATGAACTTTCTACTTCTTCTTGCAAACAACTAATCATTGATGTCCATATATAAAGAAATCCATCTTTAGAGATACATGGGTGCCATTAATTTTACTCACCATTTCACTAGGAATCATTTTCACCTACATAGTTCATCAACATGTTAAAATCTCTCTTAATCATAGCTTGGCCCTGACCTTTTCACATTCTAAGATTTTTTTTTTTTTAAGTCCAGGGAATTTATAAATAACATTCCATCAATTGTTATCGGTTTTCCACTAGGGAAGCCAGACCAATAGTAGAGATTTAAAGTCTTGAAATTGTATGTAAAAAAAACTATTAACATATTACTCTTGGCACAAAGTAGACTAGAAAAAACTAATATGAAAATATTATGCAAAAAACTATCATATTTTTAAAAAGCATCCTCTTCGCAAATAGCCACATAACAAAACATGATTATGTGAACCATATCAACTAGAATGCTAATCCACTAAGAATTTATTATCCAATTTCTACACTTTTGCAGAACCTCATCAATGCACAATAGTAGCTCTTGTTAAGTATATGAATGCTCCACAAGAACCCATCCTAATAGACTGTTTACTTTCCAATAGAAGTTTACTATTTTCATGTGTTGATTTTGACGAGACCAGGTATTGTCAATTTCTTGAATCGAACTACTAGTTTCAATTTCCACATGATATTAGTCAAGGATGAATCATTTACTAAATCACACTTAATCTTCCATATCCAAGATTATACTGCAAATTTCCACTAGGGTGGACTTGTTGTGTCTAGCTATGGAACATTGAGCTGCCACCTGGGTCCATGATTGTAAAGAGGGTCAACCCCACCTAATACCATGCCTCCTAGAAGGAACTCTACAACACACCATGTTGATCAAGAGGGAAAGTTGAAGATTGAGTTCCCCTTCTACAAGTATGACTAAAGCCAAATCTAGAAGGAGAACCCACATAAAAGGAGAAGTAAAGTCACAAGGGAATAGAGAAAAAACCAAAAGGCTAACCAAAGGCTTCTCTAGCCCTAGCAAATGTTCTAGAGAGGTGTTCAAGAAGGAGAAAGTAGTGAGAATGGGCCCAAAATGAAACAAAGACAATAAAATTTCCCCAGAATCCCATGAAACTCCTTGCAAAGAGGATAAAACATCTAACAAATGAAGGAAGTTCAAAATTTTGTGAGAGCACCAACCCAACAATAAACAAATTCCTAGAAAATGGAAAGGGAAAGACCCAACCAAGAACCAAGGCATTGAAATAAAAAAAGGATCTACCCAACCTAAACAAAAAATCTTAGAGCTCACAAAGAGAACCACCAAGCCACCAAACCACATGGATAAGAAAAAAACCAATTTCCTAGGGCCACCCAGAAGCCAACCTTACTCTTCTATCACCAAAGAACCAAAAGTTAAGCAGGTTATATAAGGAATTGCAACCCATACAATAAAGGAAAAGCCATACTAATTTTTTTTATTTATAGAGTAAACCATATAAAATAGAAATATACTAAAACAAAGTAACAAAATTGGCATGAGAATTCCTCCCCTAGTTGAAAAAGTAGTGGGAAAACAACATATAATAGTCCATACCAAGTGTTGTAGTAAACAATGACCCCCCCATTAATTTTTATTCAAAATAATAATGGGGACCCTTTTGTTTTGATCTAACTGTATAATTTTATCTCTAATATACACTTAACACATTAATTTTGTATTTTGATAATAAAACTTGCATTTAATAGAACCACCGCATCCTCAACCTAAGCCTTCAAACCATTGGAATAAGCACAAAATCCTTTTAGGTTACTTATGTATCTTGGAACCCCGTAGCTCTTATTTAATTAAATTGTAAAACCTTCCAGGTGCATGGGTTTCTGGGGTCCATGACATCTCTTTCTTGAATGGTGTTAACACCTAGGTTGTTCCCAATGACTCCCAAGGGAATACGGCCGGGGTAACCACTAACCAAGCTTTGGATTATAGGTCCTAGCCTACCTATAATCAGAGAGGGCTCTCTCTTTTAGTTTTAGCTCTGTTTTGTGAAGATTTTAGGCTAGTTATAAGTTTTAGTTTTCTGTTTGAGTTGGTTGGTGAACCACTGTTGTGAGAAGGGCATGAAATGTGTGAAAGATGTTAGTCCATTGGGCATATGGAGTCAGAAATGTGAGACAGTCCTGGTGCCTGTGATGGAGAAAGTTTTGCAACAAGGCTAGATGGTTATTCTTGATATAATTTCTGATTAGTGAGTGAAACAGTGGGAAATGGAATTACAAACAGTGTGATAACAATTTTGAACAACAATTTCTACTTAGTAGCATACATGAATTACTAAATAGTAACTGTGAAATATTCAGGGTTTATTGGAGCAGTTAAGAATTCCAATTAAAACAGCTGAAATCATAGAAAACATCTATAGTGAAAATAGATTGAGATCAGGGGTGTCTCCATGGACAAATCCTGAGCTATTCTTTTTCTTTCTTCCTAGATTTAGAACAACATATGAGAGATGTGAGTTCAAACAAATAATAAAACATTAACAGAGATAGAGAATACGTATTATACTAAGCCATAGCACTAGAATCCTGTAGCATTCAATGGTTCCAAGACAACATGCATTAGTAAGACCCAATTCCTGTAAACTCCAAGCTTTATTTATATCATTCTTCCAGAAATTACAGCCGAGTTCTTCTTCTTAACAAATCAACAACAACAACCACCCCCCTTCAAGCTTATGCAAGGGGGAATATATACAATCGGTTTTACAAAATATCTAAACCGCTGAGTCATTTGATGGATTAAATACGCTCACCAACTTTACAAAATAGCAGATAAGGAAGTTATTTCTGCCCTAAGTATAAAATAAATAGTCTTTAATTCTGTCAGAAACCTTCTTGACCTTTGGAGGCCACTGAGTCGGTTGAGCGTTCTGCATTAATGCTGAATGATGTGTCTTTATGCTTTGTCATGCTGTAGCTTTTTCGGCCCTGTTACCTATAGCTGTCAGTGTTGCTTTTAGTGGTCAAATCTTCCTGCTGAGTTGGCTCATTCCACTCTTCTCCAGTCATAGTGTATGCATCATATTTTCTGAACATGATGACTTATGCTTTTTGATGAAAAAACTCTGATGGAAGCCTCCTGTTTATAGCAACAGCTGTATCATACTGGTCCACCACTCCTGTGTAGGCAATTGATGCCTCAAAATTGTACCTAAGGTTTCATCTGCCTCTGTGTATTTGTAGAAGTTTGGAGGCACTTCAAACAAATGTCTGATCTCATTCATAATCAAAAATAAGTTCTCTATTCTGTCATAGAGACTTTGCCCAGATGCTGGCCCTGTTACCTGTGAAGTGCTTGATCCTTGACTGATCTGATTGGTGGCAAATGTGTTTACCCTTTTTGCATAAATCTCATGTGATAGCAGTTTCCCTGCACTGTTCAACAAGCTAGGAAGACCTCTGCCCTGTAATGCTGCAAACTTGTCCATGAATTTGTTGACCTCTGTTTGCATGTCCTGGCTTCTTCTATCCAATGTCTGCACTAGGCTTTTCAATGTGAGGACCCTCTTTATCAGCTGGATGGTTTCAGTTCTGTTGGAGATTCCTATTGCTGCCAGCTGAGGACCTGTCCGGTTATTAGCACATTAATCATTCTGTTGGCTATCTCAGGCATGCTGCCTAGAGATGCCCTTGCTCTATGGACTTCCTTCTGTGCTTTGCCTATGAGCTCCATTTGCTCATGGATGGTCTCAATATATTGCCACTGATCGGTTATTGATTGGCCAATGTGGGTCCACAAAATTGTCTTGACCTCGGCCACCACTTTGTCAAGGGTGAGCTCTTTCTCCAGCTCCTTTATCTTCTCTTTGAGAGCTTTTATTTCTCTCCCCTTTTCAGCCACATTTTGCTTGGATTTGTCATATTTTTCGTTTAGCTTAGCCAAATTCTCCTTGGCTCCATTCAGCTCTGTCATCTGGGCTTCTAGGACCTTGATTTCACTCATCAACTTCTGCATGTCAAGGCTCGGGGGCCGTTCTGAGGTTGGTGCTGGTGCTGATATTGATGTTGATGGAGCTGCCTGCTCTGTGGGAGGAGCAGTAGTCTGTGGGGGCTCCTCTAGGTTTATGACCTCTGGAGGGGGCTGTGAAGTCTGACCTCCTTCTTTCTGCTGTAGGGCTGCCTGCAGTGCAACCTCTGTGTCCTCCAGCTTCCCTTCTGTTTGCACTAACTGTTTGTGCAGTGCTACCAGCAATGTTGCTACCTCCTGGTCTTGTCTTTGCTGGGCAACCTCTTCTGTTTGAGGGTGAATGGTTGCTGGGAGCTTAACCGTTTTTCTTAGAGCTGCAAGGTCTGCATCTCTTATTTTGAGCAGCGATTGTATGGCCTTTGGATCCTTTGGGTCATGCCCAAGCTCTATGATTATATCCTCCAAAGACCTGATCCTGTTGTCTTTGGCGTGAGAGGATGCCTTCTCCAACTCAAGTTGGGCAGCTGTATTGTTTAGGCTATTTTCCAACCTATTAGCCAACAATGTTTTATCTGCCAATGTTGCATAGACCATCTCACCCGTTTGCTTGTGAAGTTCTATTTGGTCCATAGGGTGGATGTCCTTGGCAAGAACCTCAAGGTTGGTTCTTATATAATCTGCAGCTGACTGTGGCTGCAGCATAGTGGGCATGAAATAGCTCATGGTCATTTTCCCTTCTGTGATGTCATAGGCTGACATAAGCCTCTGTTGATTGGTAGGGGCCATCTTAAGCAATTGGTTGTAGAATTGGAGCCTGAGTGGCTCATTTCTCCTCTTAATATCAATAAATTGTTGCTTGATGCCTGCCTCTGCTCTCCTTTGCTGACTTGAGGAGCTGACCTCTCCTCCAAGAGTTCTTTCTTGTTCCTGCTGAAAGGAACTGGCAGATGTCTCCATACTCGGTGGGCCCATGCCCAATGATTGCCCCATAGGCATTTCTTCCTCGGAGAGGGGATTCAATCTCTGCCTTTTCTCCCCTTGATTTGTGGACGTGGTGAGGGGAGTCTCTTGCTCTCTATCCCTCTTCTTTCCCTTTTCCTCCTTTTGTGGGGTCTGCAGCACTGAGGCCTCCACTGTCTTTTCTTGCCCATGAGGCATATTCTCTTGAGCCTGTTGCTCAGTAGGTGTTGGGGCTTCAGCTGTTTGTTCTTGTTGTATAGGCTGCCCTTCTTTTTGCTGTTTTTCATGCTGTTCTACCTCCTTTTCTGCTTGTTGTTCTGTTTGCTGCTCTGTCATAGGAGGTGGCTGTTCCTGCTCCATCTGCTTGTCTTTATCCTTGCTTGATTCCTGTTGGCTGCTCCGGCTGCTTGCTGCTGGGCTGTGGAAGATGAGGCAGCTACTCCGAGTTGCCTTTGATAGGAGGAAGAAACCTGCCCACAAGTTTCCAAGTCAGCCTCTTTTTCAATATTCTTCGCTTCTCTTTGTAGCATTTGCTCTCTACCAATTGGCTCTTCTAGGGTGCCCTCTTTCCAGCTTAAAGCATTGGCAAACTGCTCAATATGAGGCAGTTTCACGTGAGCGTAGCCACCCAATTTGTATTTTATCCTCCTGAGAGAAATGAAATGATTAGGGTCATAAGGCACCCATTTGAAGCTGGTTTGTAGTCTGAGGGTCTCTAGGATCATATCAGCTTCCTTCCATCCTTCCTCCCTTTTATTGTATAGAAAAGGGCCTAGCTGATTTCTCACCTTTAGTTGCACCTTCTTGTTTTTACTTTGGAAATGGACAAAGTCCGCATTTCCAAATTGCCTAACGTACTCTAGGGTAAAGAGTCTCATAGGGACATATCTTGGCAGCCTATAAGGATTCAACTCACAACCATATATTCTGATTACTGTATGGTGTTGGTAAAAGTACCAATCACCAATGTTGTAGGCCTTTGAGAGGTGAAGAATTCTTTGCATTTCCTCTGTCAATCCGGGAGGAGGGACACCCAATAACAAGGTCATAGCTGGATGGATAAAAAGGTCTATGAACTCACAGTAGGTGTAAGGTGAATAAGCTAAATGATGAAAGACTGAAGACCAAAACACTATAGACCTTGGGCTTCCCTGGGCATTTAGCTTCTTGAGAGGGACAGGGAAGGCATCAGGCTGATAAAATAAGAATAAATGATAGATGTACCTAGTGTATTTAAACACCTTTTCCATTTCTAGATTCATCAATTGCTCATGAATCTTATTGGAAATGTATGTGGCAAAGTCATAATGCACAGCAAGAGGCATTCCAGGGGAGAAAATGGACAGCATGGCTATAATGGTCTCATCAACATCCTCATATGTCCCATAACCCAGGATGTAACTTATCAAATCTACCAGCATTTTGCCCAGCTCATTAAGATATTGATATGCTATAGGAAGGGTGGTGCTGATAGCTTCAAATTGTGGCTGAATAAACAACTGATTAATCTTGGCAATCTGAGCACTAGACAGCTTGCCCCCTTTCGTTATCAAGTCATGGATGGAGAGAGGAGTTAGGGGCTTTGTAGTGTGAAAGTGCAGCATTTCCTTGATGGCCTCAGGGGTGATATGGAACAATACTGAGTCTGAGGGGTTGAGAACGGCTCTCTGACAGGGGTCATAGCTAGAACGGCATTGATTTATCAAGTCTGGGAGGACATTGACTTGAGGAAGATTGTAAATGGGCAGGTTGGAGTCCCAAATTCCTAAGGTATCAACTCCATTGAGATATTGGGCTTTTAACTCATTCAGCAGGTGAATATTGAATTTGGAGGTCATGGCAGTGCAGTCTAGCATCTGGTAATCTCTATCACCCAGGGCCTTCCACTCTAGCTCTATGTGTGGGGCATTCAGAGGTTGAACATTCAGGGCTACAGGTGTTTCCATGGCTAGGTAGTACTTGTGACTTGTACTGGAACTGGTTTCAGTGGGCAGGACAACACAGAGGGCTATTTTTGCAGAAGTAAAGCCAATTGAAAGGGTAAATGAGGCAACTGTGGTGACAATGGTATAGAATGCTCAAAGGGAGTTAATTGAGCGACTGCAGGGACTAACAACCCTGTTTTCCCGGTGAATTAGTGCCTCTCAGTTTTTCAGTCCACGAATGCGCTGACAGAGTGTGAATTTAGGAAAAGGTGACTATATATGGGTTCAGTAGGTGAATTTCAACCCTACAACTATAAAGGAATGCTGATTTACCGGGAATTTGCTGGTAAGTACAGGTTTCCTTACTCTTCTTAATTTAGTTCTGGAGAATTATGGACATAAGCAAGCTCTGAGGGGATGCTTTGGGTAAATACCTGGTGAATTGCCGGCAATGGTCACAAATGCAGGCGGGTTGGAGGCGGCAACGTTCTTCAGGTTGATTTCTGCAGGTTGGCGACAGGTGGTTGTAATTTACATGCAGAGGTGAGCAACAGTTCAATTTAGCAAAAGTGATAAAAACGCGAAATTTTGGCTAAATATAGACCTTTTTGTGTTATTGGCACGTTTTTGGATGATGTCATCAGGTGGGGTCAGGGTCGGGTGACGTCAGCATGATGTCATTTGAGTGACGTGGCAGCCTGTGAGTAATCCACGGGGATTGCACAGGTGGCAGACACGTCGGAGCGCTGGCGGGCGATGGTGCCGACAGGGCGCCGAGTCGAACATGACGTGGGCGGGCGTAGCAGTGACGTGGGCAGGCAGTATACCACAGCGGTAAGTGGATTTTCTCGGACCGCTCTTGATACGGTCATGGTATTGTCAGAGGGCGACCCGAGAAGATATGGGGGTGACGCGTGGCAGAGGCCTGACGTCACCCTCTGACAGTTTCTCGGGCGGTAAAGTGCAGCGATCGGGGCCCGTCCGATATGGATGTGGGTCGTCGGATGGGAAAGCCCAGATCCGACGGTTGACGGGTTGATGACATGCGCGGGCAATATGAAGTGCGGGGAAGAATAAAATATCATTATTTTTGAACTGCGGGCCCGACAGAAACTTTATAAAAGTGGGTTTTTCTGGTTTTTGCAAGGTTTATCGCAAAGCGGGTTTTGGTTATTAATCAAAGCAAATCCCGGATTAATCCCAAGATTAATTTTTCGACGCTCTTTGGGTTGCGCTCAAATGTTTTAGCCCTTGAGACTTTCAAAACGATATATAGAGCTATAATGCTTGGGGAAGGGGATATATAGGTATTTTTTGGGTTTTTTGCCAAATTTACATAGTAATAGGGGGAATAGGGGTATAAGGAGTTAAATAGTGATAGGTTAGTAGTTAATATGAGTGAAAACAAAAAAGGTGGATGAGGGGAGTAGAATACTAAGTTGTTTATATGAAATCAACTTAGTTTTTAGGAAGTAGATCAAAATGAAAAGAATTTTTGCACAAGAAATGTGGCTCTTAAAGAAACTAGAACCAACAAAAGAATCTGATTTCTTTCATGAACATGGGTGGTATAGGGATGTTAGCCATGAATGTGACAGGGGGTGATCTAGAAGTTAGACATGCTTCATTAAGTTGCTGTGAGACTGCTGAAAATAGGAGATTTGCACTGGCATCATGTTTTTACCTCTGCTTTAGGCCAGTGAGATGCCATGAACCATGCCTTCTGCAACCCCCTCTGCCTACCCACTGTATTGCCTAGCATTTTTTGTTACTCCAAGGAGGGTGCACTTAGATTTGCAAACCCTTTTGTGCCTTTTCTTTCCCTTTGGCTTTTTTCTTTTGATTTTCTATCTAAAGCTACCCTTATTGCTTCCAAGGCCCCAGATTAAGCAGTTGGGAACCTTCTTTCTCTACCTATCTGCTTTACCTGCCAAGATTGAGCTGTTTGGATGGATTTCTTTCTCTAACCTATAACAAAAATTGAAATATGGCATGACCCAGCTTAGGTTGTTGGATCACCCATTCAGAAGTAGGGCAGCACCAACCAAATGTAAGTATATTTCTTCCACAAGAATATGAGATCTTTGTATCACCAAAGTAGATCATATTGGCACTTCCCCTGCCAATCATGAAAATGAAACCTATTGGTATAGGTAGCTAATAGTGGCTCCACTTGGGGATGGTTTTTCTTTTGAAAGACCAAGAACAACAGGTCAGAATTCCTTGGCCCTTGACTTCTCCTACCAAAACTTGAAAACTTTCTCTTTGTACTTCATAACTGGAGGCTGTCACCTCTGTGGATCTTCTGGGATATAAAGCCTTTTTCCTGCTTATTTACAACAACCTTTTAAACTAAACTATTTGTATGCTGCAAGAAGATATATACAATTGATTATGTAAAGGAGGATAGACCCTTCTATATACATGGAAAGTAGTCAAAATAGTGCTTCAACATCCTGCCATTCACAGGACCTTCATTTAAGTTAGTTTCGTCCAGATTTTTTAGGAAGTAGGTGTTGTTTCCTTGCACTGCTTGGATAATAAAAGGTCCCCTCCAAAGAGAATCAAATTTTCCATGTTTTCCTTTATCTTCCCTTCTTGAATCCCACTTGAGGACTTTGTCACCTACGCTAAAATCTTCAGCTTTAGTCCTTCCATCAAAAGCTTTCTTTAACTTTTCTTGGAGAACTTGTACTCTGCTATAAACTTGGTCTTTGGTTTGCTGCAAACATATTATTTGATTGA